>JAGDFM010000116.1:0-101236 GCA_019155715.1 Phytophthora pseudosyringae | reverse complement strand
AGCCCAAGCAGAAAACTACAGAACGCACCTGCTTCAGCAGGCGGCGCCAATCGACACGGATCTCTATAAAGCTCGCCCGGTTTCGCCCGCCCGCAAGGGCTCCGCGCGCTAGTGTCCGGAACTTCCGTCTCGAGGTGAGAATTGTAGGTCTCTGCGGAGCGCTCCCGACAGCGCTGCTATGCCTCGCGCAATTGCCTAACAACTAAGGTGTCCTTGACGGACGAGTCGCGCCGACAGGTACGGCGTGTTCCAGTCTTAACACGCACGCCCAGCACTTTGAAATAGGAGCCATACAACCGTTGGAGATGCTTCATCGCTGCATCATTCTCAACTGGAGATCCTCAACGTTGGTTGCGTGAAACTCATCCATATATGCCGAAGACGGAGCTCATACGTGCTGCATACGGAGGTTAAACGAGCTCCAGCAAAAAGGCATTGGTGACGATTCGTCACCATCGGGATCGATGAGGTTTTTCCCTCTGACGCTCGATGCGCGACTCCCAATCGGCATGCGCGGGGTTTCACCATCTTACCCTATCCCATGCTCCCGAAAGCGAGAACTCACAACGAAGCGGACAGCCAAAGCCAAAGCGCCGAGACGGACGCGCCTTCCTTCCCCGCCCCGAAGCGTCGCTCGTCTCTGCCTACAACTCCTCGGCGGCGCGCAGCCTACCGCCTCTCTATCTCCCTCGGTGCCTGTCCACTCAGTCTCTCGTTCCGCCCCCCACTGCCGCCGCCATGGACCCGTCCGAAGTGACGGTGCTGGTCGTGGAGGACGACGAGTTCACGCGCATGGCCACCATCGACATCCTCAAGTCGTGCCGATACACGGTCTTCGCGGTGGAGAACGGGCAGCTGGCGCTGGACCTGCTTGTGACCAACCACGCCAAGTTCGACCTCGTGCTGTGCGACGTGATGCTGCCCGTCATGACGGGCATCGAGCTGCTGGACGAGATCCAGAAGCTCAGCACCACGCTGGGCCACATCCCCATCGTCATGACCTCGAGTAACGAGGAGATGGACGTCGTCACGTCCTGCCTCAGCAAGGGCGCCAAGGACTACCTGATCAAGCCCATCCAGGTCAACACGGCCAAGACGCTCGTGCGCCACGTGTGGCTCAGCCGCCGCCTCGAGCGCACCTCCAACAAGAGCATGTGGCAGGACATCGAGGTCATCCGCACCATCGGCAAAGGCACGCACGGCACCGTGGTGCTGGCGCGGCGTAAGCTGGACGGCGCCGTCGTGGGCGTCAAGCGCGTGCGCATCTCGCAGATCTCCGAGAACGGCCGTAAGCAGGCGGACAACGAGGTCATCCTGCTCAAGTCGCTGTACCACGTCAACATCGTGCGCTTCTACGACCACTTCCTGGCCGACGACGAGCTCAACATCGTCATGGAGTACGCGGACGGTGGCAACCTGCGTCAGCTCGTGAAGCTGCGGTCGCGCGAGAAGATGGGGCCGTTCCCGGAGCCTGTGATCATGAGCTGGTTCGCCCAGCTGGTGCTGGCGGTGGCCTACATCCACGGCAAGAACGTGCTGCACCGCGACCTGAAGGCGCAGAACGTCTTCCTCACGCACAAGAACGTGGTGAAGCTCGGTGATTTTGGCATTTCCAAGGCGCTGGCCGGAGACGACACGGCGAACACGGCGTGTGGTACGCCTGAGAGCATGTCCCCTGAAATTTGCCGCGGCGAGCCGTACGGCAAAAAGTCGGATATTTGGTCGCTCGGATGCATCCTGTACGAGATGATCATGCTGCGTCGCCCGTTTGAAGCTTCCACGCTGCCCGAGATTTTCACCAAGATTTGTAAGGGCGAGTTCCCGCCTATCCTGCCTTCATTTTCACGCGAGTTGCGTCTTCTTGTGCAGCTGATGCTGCAGCAGGACGCATCGAAGCGGCCGTCGATCGAAGATATTTGCCGCTTCCCGTTCGTGCAAGCGCCGATTCAGGCCTTCCTGTCGGAGCACGTGTCGGAATTCCAGGAGGCTCTAGAGCTTGAGGCCAAGCTGCACCAGCCGTCTCTTTACAGCACGGGCGCGGGCAACCCACCAGTGTCCCCTGTGTCGCCGACTCTGCGTCGACGGAATCACAACAACAGTAGTGAAACCCCAACGAGCGGGTTTGGCGACTCGGTTCCAGAGTCGGGCTCTCCTGTTTCCAGTCGTAGTGATGGCTCGAGCAATGCCGGGTTCAACAACAACGGAAACCTGCGGACCTCTGCGATCGCCTCAGTTGCCATTGGCCTGGCTGCCGAGGCCGTTCCTAATTCTGCTGGGCGCCCGCAGCAGAACAGTGACTTAGCGAAGATGTCGGCAGACTCTCCGGGATTTGTGGAGGACACCTTTGCGGACAAGCTTCGTTCCCAAGTAAGCATTGGTGACGTTCGTGTTGGACTTTTTACCACCTATACGGCCTGCACTTCGGCGGATGAGCTCGTTCGGGTGCTGAAGACGAAGTTCAAGAAGACCCATGACGAGGCAGCTACGATTCTGTCCGACTTTCTCCGAAAGGGTGTGCTCAATGTCGTGTTTGCCGAGGACATTTCGCACCCGGACCTAGGTGCAAAAGACACGTACCTGCGTTTCCAAGTCGACGAACTATTTGTCCCGCTGAACATGAAGTACGTTTGTGTCGACGACGTCCAGCAGGGGCCTATGGAAGTCTGCCTACGTGTTCGTGAAGCGATTGCTGAGCTGCACGTGTTGAAGTCATTCCCACGCGGAATTGCCACTGGATTTAGCCTTCCGAACCATGTGTCTGTGACGGGTAGCAGCGCCACCGAATACTTTGATGCGCCGCTGTGCCAAAAGTATCGTCGCTTCTTGAAGCTAACGTCGAAGTTGCAGAAGGTTGATGTAGGCAGTCTGCCCAAGCACGAACGCCAACCTTTCTTCATCAATATTTACAACGCCATGGTCCTTCACGGACTAATCGAGTTCGGCGTGCCGCAGAACATCGGCCAGTACAAGGCCTTTGAGCGGGATGTGACGTACACGATTGGCAGTTTGAATTTCACGTTGGGTGACATCAAGCACGGCATTTTGCGCTGCAACCGCAAACCGCCGTCAAACTACTGGGAGCGCCAGCTTCAGGCTCAGGACCCGAAATTGCAGTTCCGACTGCACATTCGTGACCCTCGCTCACTGTTGGTGCTGATTGACTGCACGGAGCCACTTCCCAGTGCCGAAGATGTTCCGATCCTTAAGCCTGGACGCACTGACACGGACCTTGAGGAGCAGGCAGAGCAGTTCTGTGAGCGTTTAGTTGAGGTGGACGACCGTGCCGGAGAAATTGTGCTTCCGCGGGTGCTTCGTATTTTTCGCGATGATTTTGGATCTTCGGAAGCTGAAATGGTATCGTGGCTGGCGCAGTACATGGATAACGCGCCGGCTAACCTAGTGAACTACCGCGTAAGGTATCAGACGGGCATTTCATCGTGATTGGAGCGATGAGTTGACACTCTCAGAAAGAACTGCTTTTGTCCGTCTTGAAGTGGGTGGAATTGTGGGGTTTCTCCTCGCTTCTGTTCGTACACGTGAAACGCGAAGCACTGCCTCTGGTCGAGAATAACTCTCACGTGTGATGGAGTAACGATTCTCGTGGCCTCCTATTGTGACGTCTTTTCCCACGACAGTGCTCTTCGTTGATCGAGTTAGTGGGATTGAGGCAACCGACCTAGCGAGGGGGGCTTGCATGAATGCATATATAAGAACAAGTGCCATTTTGTTTTTTGACACGCCTGTGCCTAGGCTCTGTAGGGCCTTGAAACACTCACCGACCGAAAGACGAGCGTAGGCGGATGTTTTCTCGCTCTTAATTTTTTGTTATCGATGAACGTGATACCAACCCGACCTCGCCAAGAACGAACACAGGACTCCACGCTAACAGAGGCGGCAACGGGCTAACAACACGGCGGGTGAACGAACATGTCGAGCGGGAGATAGCGCTGGTGAGGGCGTACCCTGTGCATGCGAGTTGTGGCTCGGCAGCGTCCATGACCAAGGCTGACAAGAGGCAAAGTGAGTGAGCGGAGCGGTAGAGTGGCTATGGGGTTCCGAAGTAGGCTAAACGGACTGTTGTTATGAAAGCAGCAAAACGTCGTGACGAGACGATAGAAGCCGGGGGCCTCGCACGACGCGACGCAACGTGCCGAGAGCTTGAAAGCTTTGTGCGCTTCTATAGGATGGTGCACTTGAATCCCGACTTCTTCTGCGGCTTCTGGGTAGGTTGCGGTCGCTCCACGCGCACGGGGCGCTCGGCTTTCCTGATCTCGCGCACCACCTGGTAGAAGCACTCCTCATTCAATATCTGCAGTAGCATCAGGACAAGATGCGCCAGCATTAGCCCAACGACTCCACAGTAAGCAGCTCAAAAAGTCGTGACAGCAGAGACGTACTCTCTCCTTGGCACTGGTCTCCATGAAGGCGCAGCCCCACTGGTGGGCGAGGTCCTTGCCCTCGTTGGCGGCCACCTGTCGCTGAGACTCCAGGTCGCACTTGTTTCCGACCAGCACAATGGGCACGTTGTCCACGTCCTTGGCGCGCAGGATCTTGTCCTTGAAGGCGGCGATGTCGTCGAACGAACTGCGACTGGTCACGCTGTACACCAGCAGGAAGCCCTTGCCCTCGCGCATCCACTGCAGACGTCCAGCAACGGTCAATTAGCGTCCGCCGACGTCTTCAGTACCAGCAGCTGCGACGTACCTGGTCCTGCATGGACGTGTACTCCTCCTGGCCGGCCGTATCCAGGATGTCCAGCAGCGCCGGGCTGTTGTCGATAGTCGTCTGCTTCCGGTAGCTGTCCTCTGTCACATAGTACACCGTAATAACCCCCGGGTTACTTGAGCGGTTAGTCCCTCCACCGACTCAGGGTAGATCAGCTGCTGACGCACCGATGGTGGGGTCATAGTCCTCCAGGAAGTTGTCGGTCACGAGGCGGATGGTCAGCGCGGATTTACCTACGCCACCGCTGCCCAGCACCACCTACAACAGCGTCGAGCAGTCAGGTTAACCCACCAAATAACTCGGTAGAATGCAGGAGGGGGGAGAGAAGGGAAGGAAGGAGGAGCGAGGGAAAGCCTCTCTCCTCTCTCTCTCTCTCTCTCTCGCTCGGTTAGACCGTGCAACGCTCGAGATCTTCTCCCCCCCCTCGGACGGACGGCAGCGAACGCACCAGCTTGTACTCCTTGTTGTCACTCATGGCGTCGGACGGCGAGCAAGAAGGCGATGGAGACGTCGGTGCGCGGCTTCTCCCCCTCTGTCGGCGGCTCTACTTTGTCTCTGTCGTAGGAGTCTGTTCTCCCGGCCTGAACTGAACTCAATTATTGCGCGATGTCCTCAAACAGATGGAAACCCTCAAAGAGGGCTCGAAGCAGGTGCCCTAACCCCGCCATTTGCACCTCCAACGACACCATACGATCACGTGCAGAAATTCCACACAGCTCGACACCGCCCAACACACCTCAAAACACTTGAAAGAGGGAACCGCCTCGTTCCTGGATTATTTGAAGCGATAACTACTTGGACTTGTGGAAAACTGCAGCGAGCTGATTAGGTGGCTTTCAGGTCGAACTGCTCTACACGTTTCTGATACCGCACTTCAGCACCGCAGACAAGAACATGGCGCCGCTGGTGCTTCTGGCGACGGGCGGACTGGGCGCCGTGGTCGCCTTCCTCGCCATGTACCTCCCACAGGCGCTCTTCCCACTCGCCGTGGCGTGTACGTTCGGCTCGCAGCGCGCGTAGGCGTCCCAAGCCTCTAACTCCCTCTGCTCTCTCTCTCTCTCTCTCTCTGCTCTATCTCTCTCTTTCTCTTGTCCGCAGTCGGCCTGCCCGTCGTCATGTACGGCGTCATCTCGCTGCTGGAGCTGATCATCCTGGGCACCAAGCGCGACCAGACGCAGCAGCGGCGGAGGCAGGCGCCGCGCGGTGTCATGCAGATGAGCCGCGCGCTGTACGAGCAGCTGGACGGTGAGCTGCTTCAGCTGCTCATGAGCAACCGCGACTTCGACAGCAACGACTACGAGCGCCTCATGCGCCTCGAGGCGCTGAACGAGCGCCGCCACGAGGGCGCCACGCCGCTGCAGATCCAGCAGCTGCCCATCGTCTCGGTGACGTACGTTGATACAGTCCTACCAAGTCTACTCGACAAGTCCAGTTCAAGGCTCCCACTACAAGAGAGCTCTTTGCTGACGCACGCTATACTTCTGTGCTACTGTTGATGCCACTCGCTGCAGGGAGAGCATGATGCAGGCGTCCGAGAACGCGTGCTGCGCGGTGTGTCTGAGCGCGTTCCAGGTGGACGGCCGCGTGCGCATGATGCCGTGCTTCCATCACTTCCACCCGGAGTGCATCGACCCCTGGCTCCAGGAGAAGGCGCGCTGTCCGATATGCAAGTGTTCCGCCATCGCTTGAGCACGGACTGCAAGCGCTGCAAGGCACCGTACCGGTAATTGTCTGTGTTGTACCGTAGACCTCAAATGTAAACACCACTCCAATGTACAAACTCTATTCTTTCATCAGTACTTTGCAATCCACGGCGCAAGCACCAACGCCACAGCCCCAGCCCAGCTCCCTCCGCCGCCCTCCATGACGCAGCCGGCGCCCGCCAATTGGCGGGGCGTCTCCCAAGCCAGCCGCGCCACCTCCACGGGCAAGACGCGGCCCTCCACCGCCTCGGCGCGCTCCAAGTCGCAGCCCAAGACGCGCAACGCCAAGGCCAAGCCCGCGCCGTCCGCCTTGGAGCTGGGCGTGGCGCAGGCCCGCGCCTACGCGGACAGCGCGACCCCCGCGGCGCTCGAGTCGCGGCTGCAGGAGCTTCTGGTGGCCGCCGCGTTCGCGGACGCCGCCTTCCTCATCGCGGCCAGCGCGCACTTAAGCGCGCGCTTCCAGACGGCGGACGTGGTGCGCCTCATGCTGGAGCAGGCCAAGAGCCCGCGCACGCTGGAACAGGCGGCGCAGCTGGTGCGCGTCCTGCAGCTGCAGCAGAACGACGCGCTCGTGACGCTGCTCATCAACGAGTTGGTGCGCGCGCTGCAGTTCGGCGCGGCCGTGCGGGTGGCGCAGGAGATGGTGCCGGGCTTCGAGCAGCTCTCCGCCGCGGCGGAGCGCCCCTGCTGGACGCCGCCTGCGCTCATCCAGGCCATGATCCGCGTGGGCAAGTACCGCGCGGCGCTCAAGTTCTCCAAGCAGTTCGGGCTGCTGGACACGTTCCCGGTCCCGCAACTGGTGGCCGGCATGCTGGAGACCAGGAGCTGGGACGAGGCCGTCTCCAGCGTCATGGAGATGCAGCTCTTCGCGGAGTTCCCGCTGGAGGCGCTGGCTGTCGAGATGATGAAGCAGCGGCAATGGCCCCAAGCCGTCAAGTGCATGAACAAGCTGTCGGCGAAGGATGACACGCGGGCCAAGTTCTACGAGGCGCTGGTGCGCGAGACGGCGCATGTGGGGGACTTCGTGACGTCGCTGCGCTACCTGCGCGAGTTCAAGCTGGAACAGGGCAACGGAGACGCGACGAGGAGCTTGCTGCGGTATCTGGTGGATGCGATGGTCGCGCACGGAGAGTTCTACAAGGCCATCAAGTACGCAATCAAGTTCAACTTGGCCAAGGACCCGCTGGACGATGCCATTGCAGCCGCTGAAGCTGCACTGGCTGCTGCTAACGGCGAGGAGGTGCCCCTGAGAGAAGAGGACAAAACCGAGTATCTGCCGCAGTACAATGTCGAGCTGCTGATTCGCAGGGCAATGGAGGGCGGGCAGTTCCACGTGGCTACTACATACATCAAGAAGCTGCGTCTTCGAGAGAAGTTTGGCGACGAGCTTGTGGCGATCGAGAAGGCACAGCAGAATCGACTACTGGAGTTCCGACAGTACGCACAGCTGCGGCTCGCACAGTTCGAAGACCCAGCTCTCAAGAAGAGCCTCCATGCTTTACTGGGCGACCAGCCAGAGGATGAAATGGTTGAGCTCGACCCAGTGGACGTGGAAATTGTCCTTTCAGAGGAACAGGAGATTTTCCCGCGCAAGCAGAAGGCTCAGCAAGTTGAGAAAGAGGGCGATGAAGAGATGAACGCAACCGAGATAGAGGACAAGGCGCCCGTTTCTGTGAGCAGTAAACCTGTCGAGGAACACCAGGAGCAGCGGCAAGATACCGTGCCTGCTGAGACTGCAGGCCAGTCGCGCTTCGGCTTTGCTCGGGCACCTTCTCCTCCGCAGCCTCCGCTCCCGAGGGTCCCCGTCCCTGCAGTCGACGAATCTGGCGAGGATAGCCAGCCTCGTAGTAAATCGGTGCCAGCTACTCGATCGGCACCACCTCCTGGCTTGTTCAACGCTTCAGAGATCGGGTCGGCTCAAGGCAACTCACAAGAAGGCGCAGGTGGCTTCAACTTTGCCGATTTTGCTAAGTCCGTGCAGACCAGCGGCCCGCCTCCACCACCTATCTCAGCTCTGACCTCAAGGCCTCTTCAGCAACCACCCCAGCCTCCTCAGCCTCACCCTCACCAGCAACAGCAAAGCCAAGCGATGTTCGGCCGCCCGATGCCCCCGATGCCGAACGGTCAGTACTCGGGCGGACCTCCCGGATACCCGATGCCACCGGTGATGCCGCAGCAAAACCCCATGTACTTCCCGCGAGGAAACATGCCGCCTGGAGCGATGCAGCCACGTGGCTTCCCGCAACCCCCACCTCCCCCGTCAATCAGCAGCGGAGGCGCGTTCGATGTTGCGTCTCTCGCGATGCAGTTCCACAACTCCAGTGGCAGCAATGGCTCCCCTGGTTTTGGCGGCTTCGGCGGCCCTCGCCTGCCGATGGGAATCCATCCTGGTGCCCCGCCGAATGGCTTCCCAGGAGTGCCGCCCTTCGGCGTGCCTCCGCCGCTGCCGCAATCCAGCTTCAAGCCCAGCATGTCGTACACCTCGGTCACTACGACACGCCAGAAGAAGTAACTTCGCATACTTCCTTCACATCTAGCTTCAACTCCGTATAGTAGTAGCTCAATCTGCATATCTGCATATCTGCATGTGCTGCACGTTGCACTTTGCATGTTGCATGTTTCGTAACTTTCTGGTGTTAAAATGCTTCAATGAAGAAGAGTACACTGCTTTGCACGCTGCCATTTACCCTTACGGTGCCGGTTGATTATTTTTCTTGGCCTTCAGTTTAGCGTCGATGTCCTCCCAAGCTTTTCCTCGAACACTAAGCAGGCGAGCCGCACGCTCCGTCAAGTTACCGCTGTTGTGCAGCAAACAAAACACAAAAACAAAGTTAGCTTCCACAAGCTATCACTACGCTTTGCTTCGGCACACCATCAGACACGTACCCGCACTTCAAGTCACGACGATTCAATTCCAGCTTCAGCCGCTCCAATCCCAGCGCCTCGAGCGACTCGACAGTCTCGAACTTCATCAGGTCGATAGGGAGTTCAATGGGGGCTTTCTTCTTCGTTGTAGTCTGAGGTTTCTCAGGCTTTACATTCTTCGAAGGGCTCTTCTTGCTCTGTTTCTTGGGTGGAGCCGCGGCTGCAGGGCTAGACTTTTCACTGTTGTCCACCGGAGCCACGGGGACCTTGCTCGTGGTCGTAATGTCAGTAGCCGATTCCTCTGCAGCTTCAGCTTCCAGGGCGTCGATGACGGGCTCGAATCCAGAAACCCCGTACAGAAAAGGTTGGGAGCCAATGTTCACTAGCAGGATCTCCGTCTGCTCAACGCTGATCGCGGGGAAGAAGCCCTGATCGCTCGAAGTGTGCTTGACGTTGCGGAACGCCACGCCAAGATCAACACCATTCCGAGTGAACGAAACGGTGCCCTCATCTAGGTCCAGCAGACAGCCGATGACGTCGTTCTTGCCCCACGAACCATCCGTCGCGTACTGGTCGTCCTTGCCGCCGCTCCACTTCACCTGCCGGGCGCCGTCGTAAGCCCACGAGCGCTCGTGGTCCCCCACGCCGTCGCCCGTTTCAGAGTTCGCCTCGAACGTCGAGTCTGCCCAGCCAACCTGAACAACGCCAGCCGTCACGAGACGCACCTCGTAGTACCATTTGCCCTTCGTCAGGGCGCAGCAGTGGCGCGCTGCCGCTGTGCCAAAGTTGCCTCGGCCGCGCAGCTCACACAGTCCGTGCTTGAACGTCGTCCGCACACTAGCAGCAGCGTCGTCTCCACGGCCTTCGCCAACCAGCTGCAGCCACTTGTCCACGACCGGCGGCGGGTGCTGCATCGAGCGCACACTGATGTACGTGGTCGCATCCGGCGGTGGCAGCAGCCCACGTGCGTCCTGGCCCTGCTGCTCCATCCTGGCCTGGGTGTTCTTCTTCTTTTGACGCCGCAGCCCGCTCTTAATGGCGTCCAGCACGTCCTCGGGCATCTCCTGCTCAAAGTCCACGTAGTCCTGCAGAGCCTGCTGCTTGGCTCTCTGGGCCTCGTCCCTCTTGGCTCGCTTCATGTCCGTGAGCCCGTCCCCTCTCATCTCCTCCTCTCCGTGAGCAAAGTCACAGTCCCGTCCTCGTGGACAGCCCCACCACCTCGGAGCCCCCGCGGGTGCCGTGTGTCCCCCCTCTCTGGCCTTCTGCCAGCTCCAGCACAGCACCGTGTTGCGTCGTCTCTTCATGTAGGATTTCTTGACGCCTTCCGCCCACGAGGGCGTGGTCAGGTACCAGCCGGGGATGCCGCTGGTCGTCTCCTCCTCGAGCGTCTCTCGGTCCTCGACCCCGTCCTTCTCCCTCGCGGCGCGGGCCTCCCCGTCCTGTAGCCATTTGTGCATCGCCACCTCCTGGTTCACGTGCCGCAGTCGACGGCCGTGCAGGTCTCGGCACGCGCCGAAGTCCGTCGTGGCCCTGGCGCCTGAGGCTTTGCCCATGCTGCGCAGCATGGCGCCGAAGCCGCCTTTGCCGCCGCGCAGGCCGCCGCGCAGGCGCGCGCGGACGATGGTCGGGAAGCTCGGCACATGGCTACACGCGTCGAGTTTGCGGCCGTTCGCGTACAGGTCCAGGAGCGAGGACGGGATGCGCTCGCGCTGCTGGAGGACGGAGGTGATGCGCGCGACGGTGGCCGCGCCCGGGGCCAGCGAGACGCACAGCGTGCGGTTGAAGTGCACGAGGAACTGCAGCTCGTCCGCCATGGTCGAAAAAGGAATGGAAGTGCGCTTTCCGTAGCCTAAACTGGAATCGTTTGACTGTATACAGATTGCGGCATTTAGAAATATTAACAGAAGCATACGTCTTTAGGCAACAGCTGTACCCATTTGCATTCCTGTATCCATCCATATCATGTCGTCCTCGAGTGTTTTGGCGGTGGTTCTGCTGCTTCCGGCGGTGTGCACGGCGGCCGTGACGTCTTCCGTGTCGATCTCCCCCCTTGCAATTGTAACCACGTCCATTGCACTCCTCGTCGTGGCAGTTGCAGCCACGAGGAAGCTCCGTAGCCATCAATCGACGCCCTCCACGCTTTGCGTGCTACAGCGCGACGACGTGCACGAGCGACTGGCCGAGAAACGCGCGAACCTGCTGCCAGTTAACGCCGCGGTGGCGCTTAACCGGCCTCTTAACGGCCTACAGACCGGCTCCGTGTCGAGCTACGATGCGCAGTGCAACAGCTACGAGGTGACGCTCTCGAGTTCGGAGACCGTGACGTTGCAAGCCTCGGAGCTGCAGTTCCCGAAGGTCGCGGGGCTTTTCGTGTACCCCGTCAAGTCCTGCGCTGGGGTGGCATTGGCGGAGGCTCAGTTGACGCCCAAAGGCCTGCTGTACGACCGAGAATGGGTCATCATTGACGGAGAGAGGGACAAGTTCGTGACCCAGCGGAGATATCCCAAGATGGCGCTGATCCAGCCCAAGGTGCTGCCTGGGATGGATGAGGAGGCGACGAGTCTGGTACTGACGGCCGAAGGGGTGTCGGATCTGGAGGTGCCAGTGGTGCACGCGGGGGAAGGGCAGCTGAGGGTTGTGAGCATTTGGAAGGACAAGGTGGAGGCCATCGACCAAGGAGACGCTGCGGCCAAGTGGCTGGACGCGTTCATGGGGGAAGACAAGTGTCGCTTCCGCCTCACGCGGGTCAGGGACGGATACACGCGCCATACCAAGCCGAAATATGCCCCCGGGTACGCTACAAACTTCGCCGATGCCTTTCCCTTCCTCCTGGCCCTCGAGGAATCGTTGGAGGAGTTCAACACGACTCTCGAGACACCGGTGCCCATGAACCGATTCCGCCCCAAGTACGTTCACTTCCTATGCCTCCTTCGCTCCTTTGTGGCACATGTGAGTACTAACCCTGTACGTGTTTTTTTGTTTGTCTCCAGCATTGTGCTCCGAGGAAGCCCGGCATTCGCGGACGAGCACTGGAACTGCATCTCAATTGATGGGACGCATTTCCGCAACGTGCGGCCTTGCGCGCGCTGCGGCATGCCCAGCGTCAACCAGGAAACGGGTCAAGTCCACCCGGAGCGCGAGCCTTCTCGTGCCATCGTACGAGAACGCAATGGCGCTCTGTTGGGCTTCACGGATGGCAAGAAGTTTGAAGGTTATTTCGGCTCCAACATGGTTGTTGAAGGGAAGGACGGCCAGCACGTTCTCCCTCGTTTGGCGGTGGGTGCGAACGTGAAGGTGCTAACACTGAAGCACGAGATCGTCGCCTGAATGGCTCAGCAGGTCGATGTTGAGCTAAGAGTCTGCAATGAGGCCTTGCAATGGGCCCAGGAGACGATAACCGTGTGTGTGAGTTTATTTGTTTTGTGTTTCTACTTGCCTGCTCTTCTACTATAGCGCCCCCCATCACGGACACTTGGAAGCGCGGGCGAATTCAAAGGCAACGTGCTACTTGTGTGCTCTGCAGATATAGTAAACCCGAAGTTGTCATCGCTCAACTCGAATTCCTTGTCTGGAATCGGCTGTGGAGACAAAGGGCTCAGGTCTATCTTCTTAGGTGATGACGATGGTGTCGAAGGTAGTGCGGACACTGGAAGCTTGTTCTCAGCTTTGTCCTGTTCTTCTCGTCGATTGAAGCTGGTTGGGAGGGGATCAATCTTGAGCGGAGATGTTGACCGCGGAGATGATCGTGGAGACGTTGTAGCGATAGCAACACTCGACATTGCGTTTGGGCGTGCGTGCGCCTCCCCTTGAGGTTTATGGGGCTGCTGCAGCTGGGAAGCTCCGAGTTGGTCCGTCCCTGGCGTCGTTTGTAGCTGCAGTGGGGAGTCAGCCATGTCTTCGCTGAGGGTTCCAGGAAGGTTATTGGTCGGACTAGCTGGTTCACGAGGGGTTCGAGTTGGTGAAGACGTTGGTGACAATGCCGAACGTGTAGGTGATCGAGAATGTGCGTGTGGCTTTGGTAGATTGTTGTCGTGCGATAACGCATTGTCACCGCTCTCAGGGTTGTAGCCGATAGTGCTGGCCGATTGCGTGAGACGACAAGAGGAAGGTCGATGAATGCTGAGCTTTTGAAGCGACTCCAAGTTGAGCTCGAGGCGCTTGGGGGCGTGCCATTTATCGACGAGCAGCGCGACGCAGTCTGCATGACGCCGGAGTGATGACGCAGAGCAGCTTGTGCTGGTCAAGTGGAACAACGCCATCGCGGTACGTGCGCATATCGCATTGAAGAGAACGTCTCCGGTATCAAAGTGTTCAAGCTTGGCCTCAAGAACGCGCAGGCATGAAAGTACCCGATCCAATGATCTCATGGCATACGCTGGCAGTTGATGGAGCCCGTGGAACTGGTAGCTACTGACGATGGTGTTATTGGAGCTAGGGTGTCGTTCGCTCTCGCTTCGTGCATGCTGCAGCGTTGCCGCTGGCGTTGTTGTCTTTGATGAAGAAGGAAGTTTGAGAGGAGGCACCGGGGCCACGTACAGCAGTTTTTCAACAAGCTGACTGCTTAGCAGCGGTTCCCGAAGATGCTCGAGCCAGTCAAGCAGCAGAATTGCGTGGGTCGAAGCGTTCGGACACAACGCGGAGGCTTCTTCCCAATTCCAGTCGCCAACGTTGAAGCCGATCTTGATCGGGAAGAGCTGTTCTCTCGTCACAGGCTCCGGAGCCTCAATGGCGTCGAACGGAATGCTGTTGCTCTCAGTGAGAGACTCGCCCACCGCCCCACTGATGAACTGTCGATGCAGCTCAAGCAGTTCAGCCGTCTCCAAGGATGTCGAGGGATAGAATTCTTTCGTGCATTCGCTCGTCCGGGGCCACGCGTCTTGCTGCCGCACGCTCAAGTGATTGACAAACGCCGAAGCTACAGTCACAACGTCGGAAGATGCTGCTACGGCACCTTCAACCTCGGCGCAGAGGAAGTCAAGCACTCGCGGGAGACTGGAATTCACCGCACCTTCGCCATGTAGGCGGCGATTCTGGTGCTCCACTGTCTCTGCCAGCGTGAAACGATCATGAATTTTCGGCAAGGCGAAGACTACTCGAGCGGCATTGAGGTACGCATGGAAATCGTGCACGAATTGAACCTGACCCGCTGTTTGTACAGATCCAGGGCGGTCTCGTCGTACGAGCCGGATGGCGAGCTCAGGAGGGATGTTGTGCAGGAAGATGAGTGCACAGGCGATGGTAATACCCGTGCGCCCATAGCCAGCATGACAATGCACAGCTACCCGGTGGTGGCCAGTGAGCAAGACGGAAGCGACGACCTTGACAATATCCATCATGAAGGACAACGTCGGCGTCGTCATGTCTTCCCAGCCAAAGTTGTAGAACCGGACTGCAGAGAAAAAGTCAATCACACGAGCGCAAGTTAGAGCTTCGGTGTCAAGTGGTTTCATGTACGACGAGAAGAACGCGCACTGTTTTCAGCCATGAGGTCCCTCTCCGGGTCATACGGGAAGCCGCTGGCGCCAAGGCCATCGCCACAATACGGGTGTTCACCAGGAAGTGTCAAATTGAACACGGCCGTGATATTCAGCCTACAAGAGCAGCCAGCAGAACAAATACGGGCGTGAGGGTTCGTCGGCACCAGTACCATCCGGCTCGAGTCATTTCTCAACGCACTTGTGGAACTGCTCGGCGATTTTGTACTCGTTCATGAGTCGCGAGGACGGACGCATCATGGCCAGCGCGCAGTCGGCGACCCAGTCGGCGTGCAACCCTTTGACCGGCGAGTCCTGTTTGGCCAACGCGGCACTTTCACTGCATCGCTTGCAGCGTGCACCCCCGCAGAGCCGACACTTGACTTTGAGCGTCTTCTCCCATTCGCGAGCTTTCACGGGCGACCCCATCGAGACGATTCCGCTTTCCAATGGCCCAACTGAAAACTGCGTTTCGGTCTCGCACGCCGATTGCAGTGCTGCAGGGGAAGTCGTACCAGTTCGTGACAACTAAAGGGAGTGAGCCATCTCCGGCGCAACCGCCTAAAAATATGGAGCCCGACATAGATGGCTACGCATTCCCCGAACATGTAGCCATGTCATTTCCAACGGACAACGGAGCTAGTAGTGGCTGCTAGAAGCTTGCAGTCTCACGCGGTGGGGGGAGTTCTCGTGTACGTCCTTAGCGGAAAGCGTTCGTGGTTCCAATGAAGTCGAGCTCCGGTCGAAAGCCGTCGTCGAACGCGCTACTTGGTGACAAGCGGTCGCCCCCGATGACTGCCAAGTTGCGGCGCAAACCGAATGCTGGTAACCACGGAGACGCTTCCAACAGTTTGGACTACGACCATGGACGGTCTCAACAGTCAATTCTGCCAGTGGGCGGTGCAGACTTGCTCCTTCAACTTCAGCAGCTTCATCAGCAGCAGAGTCTCGCTGCGTTCTGCTACCCGGGGGCAGGGCCAGCGATCCCGCACACTCTACCACTTGGACCAAGCGCATATCCATCCACAGCTTACCTGGCCCCCTCAGGACTCCAGCAGCATCAGTTTTTGACTGCACCGGGCAGTTCCAGCGCCGCTACTCGAGAGTCGTGGGGCACTCCACCAACTGAAAAAAGTGGTCAGGTACTTGAGCAGCTTGGCTCGGTGCTACAGCAAATGAAGCAAGAGTCCGAAGGATCAGCCGCTGCGTGGCGCGAAAAGCTCGCGGAGACGGCTCAGCTGACAGAGCAGCTAGCTCAAACTCGAGAGCAGCTAGACGCTGCCGCTGACAACGAACGTGTCGCCAGTGAGGAGCTTGTGCGTGTCCAAGAAGCGCTCAAGGCACTGGAGGCTGAAGCTGAACTGAATGGCACCCGGCACCGTGAAGAACTGTCGGTGATGAACGACGAGGTACAGCGACAACAGCAACACGCCGACGAGATGCGTGAGAATTATGAAGCCGCGCTTAACGAGGTGCGCGCAGAACTGCAGACGAGTCGATCCCGCTACGAGGAGCAGCAACAAGCCCAAGGCGACGAGTTCCATGCCGAGTTAGCCAAGTTTCAGTACTCGCACGAAGCGAAAATATGCGAATTGGACGCTCGGCATTCTGCGGAGCGTGACAAACTGGTGAACAAGCTGCGGGAACTGGAGCAGGCGAAGCAAGAACTCGGTCAGCACCTTTGGAATGCCACCAAAGAACTGGACGCAGCTTCGCAACGAGAGCAGCAGCTTCGGTCACAAGCTCGGGAGACTCAACAGGACCTTGCACGAATGCAAGAAGCCGCCGTGGCACGCGAGCGCGAACTGCAAATACAGTCAGAGGAGCAGCGTAACCAGCTACACGACGAGCTGAAGTCGCAGTTGGAGGCTGCCGCGGCTAGTGCGAACGAAGAGCGAGCTCAAAAGGAAGAACTGAACGCGCTCATGGGCACTGAAGTGTCTCGATTCCAAGCTCAGCTCGAGCAAGTGGCTCAGCAACACGCATCAGCACTCGCCGAACGAGAAAAACTGGCGGAAGAAGAGCGGGTTCAGGCTCTGGAGCTGCGCGAAAAGGCCGAACGCGTTGTGCGCGAGGCCCAGGATGAGCTCCGCCAGCTACGTGCGGAGCTGCAGAGCACGAAAGCTGACAAGGCTCGTCTTGAGGCACAGGGGTCAGCAGAAACAGGCACGCTGCAGGAGTTGAACGAACAGCTACGAGCGACTGCGGGTCAGCTCGAAGATTCCGATGCTCAGCTTCAGCAGCTCTCGAGTCGATGCAAAAGTGCTGAGCATCTGACGCGACAGTGTCTCGACCTCATCGCGCAGACTCCACTCAACTCCAGTTCGAACGCAGACGGAGACGAAGAGGACGACGACACTTCCGATGGAAAGGACGACCCGCTCGCGCAATTACCGTCCGTGGTTCGAGCGCTCAAGCAGCTCACGAAAGTCTCTGGAGCACTGGAGCCGCTGCAGTTGAAAGGACTTCGCCTACAGCAAGAAAGAGATAGCGATCGCGAAAAACACAAGGCCCGCGAGCAAGAACTGCAAACGCAGGTGCAGAATTCTCTGCAAGAACTGGAAGCCGCGCGGCAGGATGCCAAAACGTTAGCGGAGGAGCTGGCACAGCTTTCTCAAGCTGCAGGAGGCCAAGAGGCACAACTGACCCGCTCGAACGAGCAACTTCGCCAACAAATTCAGGAGCTCGAGCATCTCCGATCGGCGAGCGCGTCGCAGCTGTTGCAGCTTCAGAAGGTGCTGGACGCCCAACGTGCTCGAAGCGCAGCTCTTGAAGCGGAGAAGCGCGATTTGCTGGCCGAAGCGGAGCAGCTCAATGCCAGTCTGGAAGCGCAGTACCGAGCAGTGAACGACAAGCAGCTGGAGCTGGAACAACTGCGCGGGTCGTACCGAGAACTCCAACTTACGCACGGTGATCTGCAAGAAACCCACTCGGACTTGGAAGAAGGGGCCAGGCGAACAAACGAACACCTCGCGACGCAGCTTCAAATCGCACAGGAGGAAGGCCAAGCCAAACTGCGGGAAGTTGACGAGCTTCGAAGTGAGCTGGAGCGAACCACGCAGACTTTGAGTGAGGAACGAGACGCGCTTGCACGCGCGCGTGATGCTGAGCAGGCTCAACGCTCACACAGCGAACAGGAATTGTCTCGTGCCCTGGAGGAAAAGACCCATCGACTTGAAGAGATGCTGGCCATGCTCACCCAGCTGCAGAACAAAGTGCAGCATCTTGAGCAAGTCCGTGCGCAGGACACTGACGTTTCTCGTCAACAGCGCGATACACTCTCGCATCAATTGTCGGAGGCTCAAGAAGCTCAAGCTCGGGCGGAAAACGCGTTGGCTACAGCAGTGCAAGCTCAGCAGGAAACGCAAGCTCAAGCGCGGTTCGAGGTGGAGCAGCTTCGGGCTACACTTACGCCACAATTCGCC
Organism: Phytophthora pseudosyringae; assembly: GCA_019155715.1. NCBI lineage: Eukaryota > Oomycota > Peronosporomycetes > Peronosporales > Peronosporaceae > Phytophthora > Phytophthora pseudosyringae. The sequence continues at coordinate 83,044 of JAGDFM010000116.1, read as the reverse complement.
GAGCTGGAAGCGCACCGAGAGTCACAAGCTGCAGAGCTGCGTCGACTAGAAGCCGAACTCGAACGTGCCACACGTAGCAAGCAGTCACTGCAACTGGAGCTTCAGAGAGCTGCCGACGACACGCAAGATGCACTACGAGCTGTTGAAGTCGCCCGTCGGGATGCACGAGCGCAATCGCAGCAGCTAGGCGAGGAGCACGAGAGAGTTCACCAAGAGCTAGAAGCCGCACGAATTGAAAACCAGGAGAGCGCGTCACTGGCTGAAGAACTGCAAAGCAAGATCACCACGATCCAAAGCGCAGCGAATGCCACGATCGACGACCTCGTATCGGAGCTACAAGGTGCCCAGGACGCGCTTGAACTCGAACGTGCTCGTGCTAAGAAAGAGAAAGACGTGGGCGGGACTCGTTCTCAATTGCGCGAACTCGAGGAACAAATACGCTCACGTGATGCACAGCTGCGCGAAGCCCGAGACGAAGCTGCTCGAACACAAGAACAGCTTGAGGAACACTTGAGCGAGTTAGAGCTGAGACTACAACGCACCGCAAACACGCTTGAGAGCAAGAAGCAGGAGTGCGACGCGAAAACACGTGAGCTGGAGGGGTTGGCACGTCGAGCCGGCGAAGCGGAGCGCAAATTATCACCACTCGTAGCAGCTCGGGACGCACTTCAAGCTAAAGCGAACGAGTTGAAACAGGCTTTGGACTCGAAAGTTCGGGACGCCCAGGACAGCGAAGAGCGAGCTCGCGACGAAGCACTTCGAGTGGCACGCGAACGGCGTGCGCTGGATGCTCAACTCGCTGAGCTTCGAGAAGAAAACGAGGTTTCACAACAACAAGTTGCACGCGCACAACGCGAAGTGCAGGCGATGAAGCAGGCTCTGGAGCGGGCCAAAGGTGAACTTGGCCGCTCGGGTGCGGAGCTGAGAGCAGCTACGCAGCGCCTGGAGAGCGTCCAGCAGGCCGCCAACCAAACGATTGCTGACGCCACATCTCGGATGCAGGCAGCGCAGCAGCAAGGTGAACGCACAGCAGCTCGCTTGCAACAAGAACTTGATCTGGAGCGAGAGCGCCGTCGTGAGGCTGAAGTTCATCGAGCTGAGCTGCAACGCGCACTAAGACAGCACCAAGTCCAGTCGCCAGCAGTCTCAACCGGATCGAGAAGTGAGGACAGCGGCAATAACGAAGCTCGAGGGAACGCGAACCACTTCAGCTCGAGCCCGGAGCTAGCAGATCGACCGTCCTCAAGCCAGTCGTCTGCTGGAAATGCAGAGTACCGCAAGTTCTACGCGAACGAGCCGCTCACGTCCGCCGAGTTGTCGAGTTTGCCCATGGCGGTGATCAAAGCTCAGCTGGGATTGGAATTTAGCCAAGGCAACAATTCCTCCACCTCGACGTCCAAGTCCGGCACGAAGTCCAAGATCCAGCAGCAGCATAAGGAACGCTACGCCGTACACAAGGACAATCACGCTGACGATGATGACGATGCGATCCCGCTTCTTCCGCTGGAAAAACTGCCTTTGTAAGTATCTGCTTGAGCTTTTTCAACCCTCACTTTGTACTGTAGCAGAAGGGAATGAATACTCACAGTTGTTTGCTCGGAGCAGTTCACCAGAAGCCGATGGCTTGGATAGTTCGCCAAGCAGCCCCACGGATGTCGTTCCAAGCGGAGGACGCTCAAGTTCCTCCCAGTTGCTGAGTTCCCGTAGTACCCCGTGGTCGGCTCGATCGAGTGGCACCAGCCACTTCTCTCTCTCCAGGAACAACGCATCGTCCCCTGCCACCAGCGCCAACAGCAGTCCGTCTACCCGCAAGAACTCGATAACTGGTATCAAGAAGAAGAAGTCCAAACAACCTCGACCTGTTGGGCTACCTTCCGCGTCGGGGCTGCCCTACGGCACCGTCTCTTCCGGCCTCTCTCCTACAAAACACCAAAAACCGAAAGCACGTGGCAAATTGCTGCCTCGCATCAGTCTGCAGTGAACGAAGATTAAGATTTTGCCAAAAGCTTAATGCCCGTGTGTGAGTGTTTGTCTTTGGTAGTCAACCTGCTTTGAGACCTGTTGGTCGAAAAGACCAACTACTCGGTGTCAGTTGCTTTTGCAACTGTGTCCCCGCTTGCCACGAAGCGTTTGCATCTACTGCTTCAGGTTGTCGTTGCCCTGGGCTAAGGCTCCCACCTTCAGCTCCAGCGATCAAAAAGTGGACTGTTGGAAGAATGAGCTTAGCAGCCTTCTGACCATCACTCTGCTGCAACTTCAACTTGAAATGAAGCACTATCGCAATGCCAGCGGCATGTGTGCCTCATAATGAGGGCATTATAAGCCCGGCCGAGTTATTCGTGCTGTCTACTGTTAGGTCACTCTCCTCTTGGGGTAGTTTTTTAGTCGCCAACCCTGGTTCTTCCTGCTCTCTCTCACAGCATTCCTCATTTCAGCACCAAATGCTCGTACAATCTCTTTTGGTTGTCCCTCCTCTTCGATACCTTCGCCGTATCCCACGCTCTTGTAGACCTTTCCGGCAAAAAAAGCGATCGCATCGGCGGCGTGGTTGTTTTTGCGCGCAGCGTGTACTATACAGTAGAACTTGCTCGCACTCTTGCGTGGCTTAGAAGTTGCCGTGGAATTTATGCAAGTGTCTGCCCCCACAAGTACCAATTAACCCTTGACAACCCGCCGGGCTCAGCTCGATGGACCTCGGCCTCACGACGACAACAACCAACTCCGTACGAACAGGAGGAAGTATTTTAATACTTCTTCCTTAGAAAAAAAGAAAACCACCGATACCTTCCAGGGTCAGCAGGGATGATCGTCTTCCCAGGTCTGTTCCCTACAAAACACGCGAAAAAAAACTAAAGCACTTCGGGTCCGCAGTGAACGAGGATACATGCACTTACTCCTGAGTAATGAGCACGTCGTCTTGGTCCCATTAGCCTTTGTCCGCTGCAACTTTGATGGTCACCACTCTAACAGAGGAGGAGGATTTCTATTCGATCATTTTCATGCCGCCGACCGCAGCAAGCTCGGAGTCGTGGGGAAGTGATAAATGTACACTGGGAACACCACGTCCGCCGGGTTCATGGCACTCTTGCTGCTCTGCCCCCTATTGGCCTCGTGCTCTGGTGCCGGCTCTCTCGCCGGCACGAAGTGTTTCTCCAGCGGCGTGAGGTTCGGGATCCGATAGAGATACGTGATGACTCGGCACGCGTGCAGCTTCTCCAGCTTGGGCCGCACCAGTCTGCAGATACGGCGAAGGCACACGTCAGACACAACCGAAGGGCTCGTTTGTCACGTGCAGCTGGTGATCAATATATCAAGAGGCATGACTGGCCAGTTGGCGCGTGACGTGGACGTACGACAGGCCGCGGCCGATGAGGAACAGGAAGACGACGGTCGCGTCCGCGGGGATGTCGAACTCCAGCGCGTTGGCCTCGTGCACCGTCACCAGGTGCGCCACGCCGCTGGCCTCGGCTGCATCTCGCGCCTGCTGCGCCCGCTTGGGGTCGATCTCCACGCCCACGGCGCGCACGCCGAGCCCCCGCGCGGCCTCGATGAGCAGGCGGCCGTCTCCGCAGCCCAAGTCGTAGACCACGTCGGAGGCGGAGACGCGCGCGAGCTCCAGCGCCCGGCGGAAGGCGCTCAGCGGCGTCGAGTACAGCGTCTTGCGCGGCGCCAGCATGGGGGGGACGAGGTGACGCTAGCTTTGGATATCGAGCGCCAAAGGACCGGAACGGCAATATGTGACGAGGCACGTTGGACGATCGACTGTGGCAACGACTTACGGCAAAGGCAACCAGGAAAGCAGATTGATTGTAGGCAACAAGTCTATTGGATGCGTGGCAAAAAGCGGTGTTGCATTGTTCATTCGGCTCGTGTCGCGGTGTCAACCTCGAGGTGAACCTCCAAAAAATAGATACGAAGTCGCCAGCATCTCCTGGCGACGGGTTGCGCGGACCTAGTGGCGCTGCTGCTTGCTTCTTCTTCTTCTTCTTCTTCGTTAGCTGCTCCTAGAGGGAGGGCGGCGAGGCTGCTGCGTCTTGGGCCGCGCACATATATTAATAATACATTCGCGCTGTCTGGACGGCGCAGGCAATCACCGCGCACCCTTCCAGGCGAGCGCGACGTGCTGGTGGAGCTGCTCCTCGCGCTCGTGCTCGAGGTCGCGGGTCTTGCTCTCGGCGGGCGCGTGCGACGCGGCGTAGCGCGCGTAGCTGGTGATGCCGACGGACGCCAGCACCAGCGGCATGACGGCCATGGTGCCCGCGTTGGTGGAGTTCTTGCTCACGGCGGCGACGATGGAGGAGAGCGGCATAGTAGCGACGGAGGGGGGATACGGTTCTGCCGTGGGTGCTCGGACGAAGCTTGGGAGTGCGCTACGTGCTGGGCGAGCGGGCAACTTGAGCCTCGGCGAATCTGGCCTTGTCGCCACTCATGTCCATGACGAGGCCTATTTATACGTTTGGACTCCAAATTGGAGTGGCGTCACAACCTAAGCCTAGCGATCGACACGCCATTGGTGGATTTCGCAGAGCGTATTTAGGCGGAAGCCAACGGTGCGGTCTGGTATTTTGGAGTGGACACATAGGTTTCGGTGCCCGAAAGTGAAGCCACCGGCAAATCCTGTGCGCGACATGGTTGGACGATGCATGGCTACATTGCGGCAAATGCCGGGAGCTGCTTCGCTGGGGTTGCCAGTTCAGCCTGGGACAAAGCCTCCCGCTCAAATCGCACTCAGCGCGCCGCAGGATGAGAGTGGCTTGGCAGCGCGCCTTGTCTGCCGTCTCGGTGCTCGCTCCGCGGCTCGCTCGCTTCCGCTGTTCGCCCGCTCGGTGTCACAGTGCTCGTGGTGGTGCACTCTTTGGCAGAAGAAGCACCGCTCGGATACACGCTTGGTCCGCCCCCACTTCGCAGTCCCGCAGCCAGCGACACCGGCACCGTACCACACACTGCTGGCTGCAGCATCGACTGCTTCCTGCAACAGAACAGCCGTGCCTTATTGGTAATACAGCGGAAACACATTTGCAATAGTTGCCAGCACTCCTTCGCAATAGTTGCCAGCACTTCGCAATAGTTGCGCTATTCCCGCGAGCGAACATTACGGGCAGCATGGTCGTTCGAGCCTCGAGCTTTAGGCGGTGCTCGTGGCAGCTTACTGTCCAACACCGAAGCGCTGTCTCCTCCATCCATCCAACGCGACAGGCGCGACGCTACGTCGCCACGACGAGCTGCTCAGCGGCGTTAGTCAGGCTGACTGTCAGCCTCCTCCGTCCTGCATGTTGCGCACCTAAACCTCCCAGCAGCGCTGGTGAGTCAGCCGATTGCCGCCGCGGAGCCGCTCGTTCCCGCGCCCCGGTCTCCGCTCGCCGGCAGCGGAGACTATCGAAATGGCCTTCGAATTTCGGTGCACTCGCGGGAGAGAACGGTGGGCGTTAGTAGCCGCTCGAGTGTCGACGCGAATAAGAGTCGTAGATCTTTTTTTTTCTGCTTTGGGGGGCAACGAGTGCATGTACCTTGCAACAACGCAACGATGGTTGCCAAGGGCGCCGGCATCATTTCTCCGGTGACGGAGACGGTGACGGTCTGCGGCTTGGCTTGCGCAAGGCAGACAAGCCAACGGGGCGCGCCCCGTGTGCGGCAAACGGACGCCGCCGCCATGATGCTTGTCAGGCAGAAGCGGACTCCTGAGGGATGCAGCCACTTGGCGGCAGACGAGCACATGGCTTGGCACGGTGCCACCCTTGGCACTGAAAGTCGGATAACAATAATTGTCCCGCGCCCGACGACGAGGACGACGCCGACATTGGCATGGAGCGCCGGCCGGCCGGCCGCCAGGCAGAGCCTGCCGCCGCCCAGCCTCGCGAAGCCCCTCGATAATCTGGAAAAAGGGGCGAGAACAAACTGAACGTTTTCTCGCGCCCGTCGAGTCGGCGATAGTGACCTCGCCCGCTTGCGGATCTTATTCGCAGCAAGGCGTTTGGTATACGGCCCGTCCCCTTGTCCGTATTGCAGCCGCGCGCTAAAGCCGACGCGTACCGCCTTTTCGAGCTTAAGTGCGAGGTGTCCGCGCGCTGGTTGGGCAGCGGCGGGCCAGCGGCCGCAGCTTTTACGGCGACCAAATGACCAGAAGCTGGGCACAGGCACGCCACGCCAGCAGCCCGCCCGCTAACTTCCGATCCCGCCCGCGCGGCCACCCGAGCCTCCGCGGCGGCAGACAGCGCACACAGACACACAGAGCCGATCCTCGCCAACTATTAGTCCCACCCGCGGCCGGAGCCAAAGTGGCCGCCACGCCAGCCAAGAAAACAGCCAGCGGCGGCACCAGCAGCCCAGCAGCGGCGGCACCAGCAGCACCCGCAGCACCCGCACACGCAGCGCGCCTCCCCCTCCCCGCGAACGCCTCCCGAGCGGGCGCGACGCAGCAGCGAGCGAGCGCCGATGAATGAGCTCACGCCCAGCCATCCCACGCCCCATCCGCAGCCGTCGCAGCCGTCGCGCGGCCTCGCCACGCCCTACGCCGCCTTCTCCGCCGCGGGCGCCATGAACACCGTGAACCTCGCCGCCATGGACCGCGCCAAGAGGTATAGAGACCGAACCCTGCCATCCCAAACCTACACTTTTTGAAGTTGAAGCGCGCGCTTTGCCAAGCCTCCTCCGTCCCCCTTCCCCTCGCCAAGGGCAAAGGGAAACGAGTGTCGGGGTTGACGTTTTTCGTCTACATGGCTCCGCTTTCTCCCCTTTACGCCACCCCCAGTCCCCGTCCCGCGTTGGCAAAACCATACGACCAGCTGAGCGAACGGGGACGAGGCGAACGAGACGGAGAGGAGGAGGAATGGGGGACGGGCATCACAGCTCAGCGCGCACGGTTCTTTGCTCAAAAGGTGTGGACCAACAGCATTTGGCTGGTGCCTAACTCGTCTTCTCGTTTGTGCTTTTTGCTGTTTCTTTGCTTTGCCTGTTGCGCAGCTTCCAGCGAGGCGGCGCGAATCTCAAGTACCAGTCGCACTCGCAGCAGCTGCAACAGGTGAACGAGTACCATGCCGGACCCTACGCGCCGGCGAACTACTCGCACCTCAAGAACCCGGCGGACAACCGACCAGTTGGCAACAATGGCGGCAAGTTCGACTACGAGCCGCCGCCTAGCCAACAGTACTCGCCGCACCCGACACAGCAGCAGCAGTCGTATGCTGCGCCATATGGCTACCCGTCCTACGGGCAGAATAATGGTAGTCTCCAGTATGGCAGTACTGGAGACTACCAGCAGCACCACCAACAGCAGCAACAGCAACCCACGCAGCAGCAGCAGTACCATGGTGGCTACGCGCAGGTCGGCGAGACAAATCCCTTGGGCATGCTGGTGAGCTCAGCGACGAACGCGCAGGCGCCTCCCGACGCGATGCCGCATGAACCTGTAAATATCGGGCTCAAGGACGCAGGAGACCGCAAGTTCCGGCAGCCGTACGGCGTGGTAGCCACCGACTCGTTCCTGAGCTCCAGTGGCGGCTACATGCACGGCGTCGAGCGTCCTGGCAACGTGGTGCAGATCAAAACGACCCCGAGCAGTCAGCAGCAGCAGCAGCCGATGTACCAGCGTTCGAACATGTACGGTGGAGGCACGGCGTATTATTCGCAGCAGCAGCAGCGGTCGCAGGAGCCGACTCAACAGCACAACTCGTTGGCTTTGGATATGGTGGCTCCTAGCGCCTCGATGCCAGCTAGCTTCGATGGTAACGGTAACGGAGGTGCTTCCAGTATGGGACGGGGCATGAACAGTGGGGTCAGTGGAATGTTTAGTGCTGGATCGCGCATGCCGCAGTTCAGCCAAAGTGCGTCAGGTCCCTCCTTGACGACGCGGTTGAAGGACGGAGGTGTGGACATCTCGACTGGAGCTTCCTCGAATGGCAGTCACTTGCCCTTTATGCAGCAGCAACCTTCAGCGAAGTCGCTTGAACTGACGCATCCGACCTCGCTGTATGCCGATGTCGCGAGTTCCACAACGTCCATGTCGATGGTGAGCCTGTCCTCCGATGGTCCAGCGACGGCATCGATCAATTCCAATGCGTTGTACCCGCCGTCCTTAGCGCCGCCTTCTTCCCAACTCAGCACTAGCGGCGAAGACACGTGCAGTTTGTGCAGTGGCGCACACAGCGACAGGATCGCTAACCGCTGCGGCCATCGCTTCCACGCCCAATGCTTGCATTCGTGGGGAGGATTGACGACCTGCCCAATGTGTGCACAGGTACGCTTGACTGTCGACCAGTTGCTAGTTCCCTTGAAAATGTGCTCACAGAATATTGTGCTGTTGATTTGTACACCGTAGGCATCGAACACTATCACGAGTCTTACGCAAGCTACAGCTGCCGTCAGTTATGGCCTCGGAGCAGAGAGTGTCACGGTTTCTGCGATCTCACAGAGCTCGGCAGGGTCTGGGGAGATGCCGTTGAATGCCGGTGGCCCTATTAGCAACAGCACTAACACTGGCAGTAACTCAGTGTCCATATCGCCGAATTCTGGGGGATCCTCGCAAGTTTCGACCATCAACAGCTTGCAAGTGAGCAGTACTGTACCAGGTGGACGTCCGCCTCCGATTGACACGCGCATTGTTGATACCCGTGTCGGGGGAACAATGCTGAGTGGAGGCAAGCGTAGCGCGACATCTACTCGATCCGGTTCCAGTAGTGGTGGACGTGTGCGCAAAAACAAGAAGCTGAAAGACTGCTCTGTGCCGGGCTGTGATCGCACGGTTCGCTCGCGCGGACTTTGCAAGGGCCACGGTGGTGGCCGTCGCTGCGGGTTTGCCGGTTGCGGGCTTAGCGATCAAGGTGGTGGCTTCTGCATCAGTCATGGTGGCGGAAAGCGTTGCCAGCACGAGGGGTGTGATAACTCGGCGCAGTCACGTGGCCTGTGCAAGTTGCACGGAGGAGGAAGCCGCTGCACGGTTCCCAACTGCACGAAAAGTTCTCAGGGTCGCGGACTGTGCCGAGCTCACGGTGGCGGGCGTCGCTGTATGGTCGAAGGTTGCAATAAAACTGATCGCCGTGCAGGCTACTGCGTGACCCATGGTGCCGACAAGAAGTGTATCATTCCCGAGTGCTCCAAGACTGGTCGCATCGACAGTATGTGTACCAAGCACTACTTTGAGCGCCACCCAGCGCAACCACCAGGAACTGTGAGTACGACGCCCCCTCCTGTCATCACTGTCAACGCCAACACCAGCGCGGCAAGAGCTCGAGCTGAGAGAAAGAGAGCAGCCGAACAGCAGGCTGCTGCTGCCGCCGCTGTCAACTACGGGGGCACATCTTCCATGATGTTTGCTGGTCCCAACGCCCCCTTCGACGGACGGGTAGGCGGGGCGGTGGCCAAGACGGAGCCGTTTTAGGTATCTGTCCCGACCTGCTTGCGGTGCTGCTGTTGCTGGCTATCGCGCTGGTCATGAGTTTGTAAAAAGAATTGGCCTCATGGTTGGCACGCGTGGCTGAAGATGGCAGCGAAGCGAGCTCGAGGATGGATGGATCGTCGGGCGGACCGAGGAATGTATTTGTAACGAGGCAAAATACGCGAAGTGGAATTACATGTTAAAGACGCGAGCTGGATGGAGACTCGAGCGATAAGAGAATCGGCTGCACGGCGTCCGAGATGAAAATGGGCGACCGACAGAAATTGAAAACAAAAAGTGAAGACGAGACGAATGGTCACGACGAAATTGAAGTGACCGAAACTGAAGTTGAAGACAAGATGAAGAAGACGCACAAAACGCGGATGAAAAAAAAATGGCCAGATGAATGAAGAAAGGGCCAATTGCAAACTGCGCAAATTGCACTCCCCCCTCGTGAAAATTGAAAATGAAATTACAACTTTTGAAGCACCCAGGGAGAGCGAAATGCGAAATGCAGTAAAGAACAAAAAACAAGAAAATTGAAAAGACCCAGGGTAGCTCAGCGCTAGGTCAGTTAGCGTTTCCAGTACTCTTCCGCGGCGACGGTGGACGGGGATCCAAGGAGAAGTGAGATTCACGACACATTGACGCGCGGAAAGGACGACGGCGTCAAGCTGAACGAGCGCGGACGCGACCCCATTGCATATAGGAAAACTCAAGTGACGTAGTAAAGTGAGCACCTCCCCAGGAAATAAACGTGGGGAGGAAGTTGAGGAAATAACGAAGCTCACAGATGAATGTTCAGATCACCGGTCTCCTTTCTCGAGTCGCTTGACTATGCGCGAAACACTAGGCTGACCGAGTCTGCACTGCTGCGAGCTGTCGTTTCAGCTCCTGCTGCTTCTTGAGGGAGGTCGCACGCCTGTCGATCACGGCTCGAACCATGCTTTTCAGCTGCTTGGCGCGCCCCTCTTTGGCCAGAGCTCGAGCCACTCGACGCTGCTCTTTGTCCGCTTCGACGACGCCAATTCGCTCTAGCAACAGTCGCTTGCTCTCAGCCAGTTCCACCTCCGACAAGAGTTTTTCCTCGCTGCTTGTGGTTTCTTCGAGATACGCTCCTTCAACCGTTGTTGCGACCTTGGTCCTGACAGCCTGAGCCCACTCGAAGCGGCCTCTCGCCTTCGCGATTTGCTCGTCCGACAGGTTCTCTTGCTTCATCCTGGCCTCGGCTTCATCCATTTTACCCAGGTACAGCAGCCGCGACACGACTCCATTCGTGCTGCGATCAGCAGCCTTTTCCGCCCACGACGCTCGAATGGCTTCGAACTGGAGCTCTTTCGTGTTGTCTTGCTGGAGCTTCACCTCTTCCGAGCTCCAGCAATTGAGTCGCCATTTGATGCCACTCGAAGCACGGGACGAGTGAGCTGTTCCAGGTCGTAGCTCAGCACTGTCCCCGAGCAGTTTCGCTTCCCATGACGCGTTCTCGTCCACGGCCGCGGTTAGGAGTTCTTTTGGTGGTGGGGGGCGGTGGGAATTACTGCGGAATGGACGAAGGGATTGGAGGTCGTCCGGTACGATGCAGGTGGTTCTGTCGATGCTACCTTGGACGATGTATCCACGCTTGTCATCTGACGGTGGCTGGGTGGTGTGAGCTGTGGTGACTAGCGGGAGCTGCAGTAAGCGAGTTTCCCCCTTTGAACTGACCTCACCGATCTGCGGGTTCTGCTCGGCTGCAAGGTCGAAGACCTCCAGCTTTGCTGCGAGACCGTTTGCAACGGCTTCGTCGCTCAGGAGCTCAAACTGAAAGCTGGTCCAGATTGACGTCTTTGGCGCCATGATCACATCTCGGAAGCACATGAGCGGTTTGTTCGGCTCGAAGACGCCCACGAACTGGGTCATTTTCATTTGGTGGGTCGTGCACTTGGCGAAGTCCCATTCACTTGCGAGAGTGAGTTTCCATTTGCCCTCCCGGACGTGGAAGTTGCCAGGGGCGCAGTCGACTATCACCGTGTACATGTACGCTGTAGGAGCCCGGTTTGCAGTGTTTGAAGCAGTGGGAAGCGTGATCGTCGTACAAAGCGTGCTGACCTTTTTGACTTCGCCTGTCGCATCATGCACGATCGAAATATGCGTGAAGCTTGAGAGCAACTCCTCGGAAAGATGGAGATCAATTCTCAGCGCAGGTATTAGCTGCTGGTCTCCGTCTTCTTGAGTCGGTGGAACAAGTTCAAAGCTTTGCTTGAACAAAAGGTTCCAGGTCCCGGGCAGCATTACTGGATAGGCTCCGTCACACTCCGTTACGTGGAGGTCGGACAGAGTGTGCCAGTACGTAAGGGCATCTAGGAATGCGACCTTGTGATCCGACTCAACTTGAATGCTGTAGCCGTACCGCAGTGTCTTTTGCGGGTAAACACGATACACGATGTTGCCTTTGTCCAACGGCGGAATGCTGATGTACCCCGAGAAAATGGAGTTCAGTGTCACGATCGCAGGCAACGAAGACCTTGATGTTTCTCTGTTTTCCATCTCTTCTATCAAAACCACGCTGCCGTTTGGGTCGACGCCGAGATGTGCAGCCATTAGCTCTGACGACTTGCGCTCATTATCCAGCTCTTGCTCGGTTTTCTCTGGTGGCTGGACAGGAGTAAGGGTCGCGACAAGATGCACAGGTGCCTGAATGACGTGAGACATATCGCTCGAGCTGTCCCCAGGAGTTTGCTTCGGCGCTGAATCTGGCGTTGTTACCACCAGAAACTGCACACGTGGACTTTCAAACGGCACGAGCGCTGCACGTGACTCCTCCAGAGCTTCGAGGTGAGCTTCTGGATTTGGACTCCACTCACGAACGAAGATGTCCGAGTACTGAAGAACGGGGTGAACTAACAGGACCACCAGGTCGTTAACACCGTTCGTTTCTTCTGAAATTGTTGCGGGAGAGCCTTGGCGAACTACTTTGAAAGTAGTATTCCCAGTGTCGCCTACGACATCGGTCACCAAAACGACTTCGCCGAAAATCATCTCGGCAACTTTGTTTGCACCTGCGCAGCAAATAACAGCTCGAGGCTACGAAAAGGTTACTGTGTGAGCGCTAACAGAGCAACATAAAAAACAATAGGCCGTAAACGCTTACCTTTGGCACGTTTGTAGCTCCTGATTTGTCCGGGATCTCGGTCACTGCTGGAGGTGTATCAGCTCTGGCGTCAGCAATAGTCTCACTTCCTATCGTATCCTCGCTGTTTTCTTCGACTTGCTCTGGTTCTTGGGAGCTTGGCACGTACTGCAAATTTGCATGAAGGTGATTGAGTTTCCAGCAAAAAAAAAACTACCTGGCATCCGCCAACTCCGACATTAGCTTACCTGGAGTAGCTGATGGAAAACGTTCTCACTATCACTTTGCCCAGGCTCCCATCGAGACACCTTCCAGCTGGTGAGGGCAAGCATGATCAGAACCATATTCTGGCACATGTCATTAGTTGCTACTTCAGCTTGAGGAGAATTCGGATGCAACCAATATGCAACTTTATACAAAGCCTTCACCAACAAACACGGCCAAATCTCGCTTTTCATCGAGCTAGCCAGATAGACGATGTTCCCATCGGCATCCAGCGGAAGCTTGTCATCAACATCAACTCGACGCCACCGCCCAAACACGAATAACTTCACGCTGTACTTCCCGCCGGGATTGTACACAGGCTGCCCGGTGCTGTCTTGCGGGTAAATAGCTTGCCACAAAAATGGAGCGGGGGAGGGCAAGGTGTCGCTTTGCTCAGTTGAATTGTACAGTTGCTCCACGATTCGGAAGTATGACGCCATGTCAGCGTGAATTATTTCTCCGTGAGGGACCTCGGGCTTGTACACGGCATTCGGAGCAATCTCGATTCTTGGCGGCGGCATGACACCCCACGGAGACGACGCATTGCTCACACCCACGTCAGTTGTAAGGGCGTCATCTTCGTCTTCACCGTCGTCGACCAAGTCGTCCGCGTCAAAGTCCACTTCTGCGAGGAGGTCTCGAGGCCGCTCGTTGACAATATACGCGATGGTATCCTCAAAAGCCATGTACACCCGCTCACGAAGTTGTTGTTCACGTTCGATCCGCTCCTCCTCTTTGGCCCAAGCCTGGAGAGCTTCGGACTGCTCGGCGCTCCACCGTCGCTGAAAGTCTCGAGGGATCCGCAGCGCGTGGTCGTGGTGGTGATCCACTGCAGCTGATGGCAGTGCCGAAGAGTTGATCGTTGCGCCGCCTGACCTTTCACTTTTCGAGACGAATACCTGCCAAACCACGTTAGATAGGACAAACCCGAGGACAGATGAGCTTTCGCATCGTACGTAAGTGCCGTACATTTGCATGTTTGGGAGGTGGAAGCTTTTTCGGTAGTTCAGGTTCGGCTTTCTTCGCGACGGGGGCTCCTCCTTTCTTCGCGGCTGCAGCTTTTGGCTCGGGCGTTGGAGGCGGTGGCGTGGCGGGGACAGGCGCGTCCAGAATCACAGGCAAGAACTGACTGGGGCGCTTCCACGTGATCGTGTCCTTACTGTCTGTCGCCTAGAAACGTTGCATCCCAAGCTAAAGCAATCAGCAGACGGCACTCGGATTAAAACAACAGCCACCTTCCTGTCCAAACCTCGTGGGGCACGAGCAGCTTTTCCGGCGCCAACGAGTCTTCAAAAGGCTCCTCCGCAGTCGCCCAATGGGCCGCAGCTGCCAAACCAACGGGCAAACAGTCAGATTTCCTCCTCCAACAGCTCGTGAACTTCTCAGCATCCAAATGCAAGCGCACGCAGTGCGGCGGGGTCCGTCCACTCGGGGAACCCCTCGGTTGGCACTGCAGTCGGCGTCCAGAGCGGTGGGATCGTCTCCGTCGGCGGCAGCGTTCGCGTTGGCACTGGCTGGCGGTAGCTGTGGGCTGTTGACGGCGCGTTCAGCGTCGAACCTTGCGTCGTCAGCTTGGACGGCAGCTTCTTGGGCGGCATCCTGCACTAAAAGGTCGCCGATGTTGAAGTGCACTTACTGTCATTCAAACGAGGGTATTGTTTTATTAGTGACCATCTTTTTTATTGTATTTGTCGGCTATTTTAGACGATAAATAAAAACGACTCAGATCGTTTCTGAGTCGAAGAAGAAGAGCAGCGCCATGGAGAGCAGCCAACGCATGTACGCGGGTCCGTTGTCGCTTTCCTCTCGCTTTCTCACTGCGTCGCTAACTCGATTTTGTGGCTGACACGCAGCGCGCTTGAACACAAGACGGTGGCGGGCGGGAAGGGCATTCAGGTGGCCTGCACCACGTGGTACGAGCCGTCAATGGCTAAATTAAAATGGAAAACGTTGCATTGGGGAGCTGACGCGTTGCTGGCATTGACACAGCACGTTCCTGAACGCTCCCGACGTCGCGTCCTGCGGAATGTGCGGGTATGGGGCCATTTTGCTGCTGGTGCGGCTCGCTGCAGAGCTGAAGTCAACATTAATTTTCTGATACTTCGTTTTATTTATTGGCTGTGTAACCTGCAGGGCGGAGATGAAGCCTCCGACGCACGATGTGCAGGCGGACGGGAGCTGGAAGTGCGGCGGATGGTGAGATGCTAGTGGTGTGTGTGTGTTTAAAGTTTTTTTGTGCTAACGTTTTTTTTTTTACTCGTTGTTGTTGAAAAACCTGTAGCGGAACGGAGAACCGACGAGCGTCAAAGGAGTGCTCACAGTGTCGTCTTCCCTTTTATTCGCTGGTGACGACGGCAGCTCCGGCCCAGATTTTCTGCTCGCGCTGCGGGTTCTTGAACGACGGGGGCAACCTTACGTGCGTGCAGTGCGACTACACGATTCGATCGACTCTGGACAAGATCAGCTCGGACTTGAGAGATAGTACCAACTTTCTGGCGCGAGATATGGGTGTGAACATCCACGTCAAGTGCCCTGGATGCTTGGTGGTGTGCTACGTGCCCCCTGCTACGGCGTGTCTGCGCTGTGGTTCGTGTCACACGTACTTCGCGTCGCCTTCAGTCGGGGAGGTAACGAATTTCCACATGAATCGGCTAGCTTCGTCCATCTCGAGCTCGTTCATGGGATTCTTTGGAGGGAAGCGCGGCGGACAGGAGGAGAATGAGACTGCACGTCGTCAAGAAGAAGCTCGTGAGGCCCCTGTTGGCAGACTGATCGCGGCAGGTCAAGGTGTTGTGAATTCGCCTCGTCATCCCTCGACCATTAGTGACGCGAGTGAGCTATCCACGAGTATGCAGCAGCTTAATGATAGCGGAGTATCTGGGGACGAAACGGAGGAAAAGCCCGATGCTTCCCAGATTCAGGAGCGTCCCACAGAGCTGAAGACTCAAGAACAGCAGAGATCGAAGTCGGCACAAAATACAGCGAAGGATTCCTCGATTACTGAAGACCGGTCTTCGAAACAGGAAGAGTCACCTCTGCGAACCGGAAAGGAGGCGCCATCCTCGTCGCTGGACTTGTTGTCTAGCTCCAGCAGTTCCGGAAAAGAGCAAGAACAACCATTGCTTGCACGGTCAATGCCACTTCGCGCAGCTCTTCCGCCCCCTCGGCAAGAACTGGTAGAGGTGGAAGGTGATATTGTGGAGCTGTAGCGTGGCAATGAATGGGACGCTGGCCAAGTTATTCTATCGTGATGTTTGCAGAGCTGAAGCTGCAGAAGAAGAAACTAGGGGGAGATTTTTTGGCTGGGTTCCTCCAAGCCCTGTACGCATCACAAGAAATCATGAAATGTATGATTTGATTAGGACGCTCGATCACCATGAAGGCTGGTTACCTTCCTTGTATTTGTTTTCTTCTCGTTTCTGTGGTGGCAGAGGGGTGGCAGAGGGGTGGCAGAGTTCCCTCCCATCCGATGGACGCACACCCCCAGCCAGTGTCGTCTCTTTCCAAACTAATAGTACCAAAAGGAGTATTGCACTAGCGGAGCGAAGCACGGCGTAGCCTACAAAGTCAAGCTTTAGCTCTGTTGGTTTTGCTGCTACACTGTGCGCTACGCAGCGCTTGCCGGCATAGCGGCAATACTGATGTTAATGTAATAGTGTTAGGAGGACGATAGGTGTGCGGTGGCGAGTCACCATCGCCGGTCATCGTAATGGTTGTTGTAGCGATCCTCAGGCATCGAGTCCCATCGAGAGCGGCGACCCTGACGTGGCGGCGGTGCCTGGTACTGGTCTCTCGGCGAATAGCGGTTGTCTCGTGGAGAGTACGCCGTTTGTTCCCTCTCTACGGCAGCGTACGGGTTCGGCGGAATCCCACCTCGAGGTGGCGAGTAGCGAGACGCTTCCTGCCACTGCACGTTCTGTGACTCCATGCTGTGGGAGTGGTGCAGCTTTGGTCTCTTGCTGGTGGAAGGTGAATTCGTGCCGTATCGGTCGTTTGACCCGCCGTATCGGTTGGCATCATTGTACCGGTCATCTATAATGTCTCGGTCCGTGACTGCCGAAGCGCTGCTGTGGCGGCGAAGCGTAGGCGACGATCGCTGCTGCGGTTGGTCGTACTCGTAAGAAGGCCTGCGATATCCCAGGTGGCTGTTTCCACTGTCACTTCGCCCACGGCTCGACGCCGTCGGTGTAACTGGTCGATAGGGCTCCTCGACCGGCTGGTACCCTGAGTACAAGGGATCCGAAGCCGATGCAGCGATGGACGCTTGCCTCGCCCGGAACTCAGCGCGCTGTTCCTCCAACTGTTTCAGTTCTTGCTTCTCCGCTTCACAAGCCACGTGGTAGAGTCTCTCCAGCGCTCGCTCCTGCTGCTCCGCCTCGTCTTTCGCTGTCGAGTCGGAAGGAAAAGAGAACAAGTCTGTGGTCTCCAGGCCCCTCAACTCGTTAATCAGTGCCTCGCGCTTTGCCGCCTGCTCCGTCAGGTTCGTCCGGTATTGCTCGACGTGTCCACGACTGTTGTCGAGATCCAGGTCGTACACCTGCTGGTCCATCTTGCTCCAGGCGATGCCCCCCGCAGAAGGGAACGTCCTGTCATTCTCCTCCCCAACCACCACGACGTCGTCGTTTTCTTCCTCGTCTTGCTCTCCACACGCATGGTGGAACACACTGATACTCGACTCCAACTGGAACATCCTGTCACTGAGCATATCCGCACTAATCGTCGCATTGACCAGGTCCTGCAGGTGTGCGGCCAGCCGCGTGGTGGTCGCAGCTTCCGCCACCTCCGGCATGTCCTCCAGTACGTGCTCCACCGCTGCGTCGCTGGTCATCTCCTGCAACAACTTGGTCTTCTTCTCTTCTTCCTTCCCGTCGGGCTGAAGGACCTCCTCTCTACACGAAAAAAACAGACACACGCGTTAGAATTTCCCGCTCTTTCACACCGTGCATCTCTTAGTGTCCGTACACCGCGGGCTTGCCGGCGCAGACGTTCTCCAGCATGGCCAGCAGGGGCGGCGTGACGACCCCGCGCTCCTTCCAGATGCCCACGATCTTGATAGCGCAGCGCTTGACCTTCTCCTCCGCGTCGCGCATTACGAGTTGCACCGTCTCCACCAGCTTCTCCTCGAAAGCCGCGGCGATGTGGCGCCCGAACTTGCGCACGCCCACCTGCATGGCGTCGTTGGCCACGTACAGGTACACGATCTGGTGCTCGGCCTCGCCCTCGCGCAGGAGGTCGCTCCAGAGCAAGACCATCTCCGGCAGGTGCTGGCGGTGCGACAGCATCCACTGCGACACCTTCTGGATGCTCTGCGTCGTCACCTTGGTCTGCCGCAGCAGCCCCTCCAGCTTCTCGCGCGAGTACATGACGCCAGCAGCCAGCAGCTCCCGAGATTTTGATTTGCCTTTGGTTGTTTGTTTTTGGGCACCACCCGAAGCGGTACGATACCGGTTTTCTTGGGGAAAACCGGCGAACAGCATATTCAGGGAAACGATTTAACCGAGTTCTCAGATCTGATAATCTCCTGCATCAGAAGCTGGTGCAGCAGCACGAGGCGGTAACAGTTGACGACTATGGCGTGAGGAGGAGAAGGCCCAACGCCCCGGAGCTCTCGAAACGACCTCGACGCCAGGAATAGGCGGCCAGGTCCGACCGGAGACGCGTGTGTGAGGCTCCCTAGCACGGCGGTTGCACCCTTTTTTCCAGCGCGCGCCGTCCGTTCGCCGCCGCATGTAGTTGAGGTTTTCGCCTCTAGCAAACGAGCGCGGAAGCACAAAGCGCGCGTGTGGCTGCTTCGCGTTCGGACGACGATGTTCATGAACGGCTCGTCCTTCGACGACGACGCCCGCGGAGGAGCGAGGGGGCGGAAGGCGGGCAGCCGCGACGACGACGGCGTGTCGGACGCGGTCGAGGTGCTCACGCTGGACGACCGCCGCACCGGAAGCGGGGGCATGTCGGCGCACCCGAACTCCCTGAAGGACGACGACGACTTGGAGAGTGAAGTGGGGGGCGCTGAGTTCCTCTCGGGTGCGCGCTCCAGCGTCATCCAACAGCAGCGCGAGCTGCAGAAGAAGAAGCTCCAGGAGCGCATGGGAGGAGGTACAAGCACGTTTTTTTTTCTTTTTCTGTTCCGTTTAGAGACGTTTGTGGCGGCCTTTTTAGAGCTACCAAAGAGAGAACTAACATCACTTTATGGCCCCCCGTGTTTGCAGGTGTTGTACGCACTACACTGCCGAAGCAGTACTCGGCTCCGCGGTCGACGGACGTCGATGAGAGACCCTCGTGTGTTTGCGCTCGATGCTTGCGACGACTCGTAGCACGCCGCTTACTCCGTGCTGACACTGTTGTTTTACTGCTTATACCAGACGCTTTGGACGGGACGACGACGAGCTGGACGACGATCGCCCTTCGGTGCGTCGTGTTGGGTCTTCGCGTCAAAATGCCACTGCAGGTCGTGGCAGCTCGGGAGGCCCAGCGTACTCTCGTCGCAGCCGCGACGATGAAGACGACGATGACGATGACCGACGTCCGAGTCGCCCCGGCGGCTCTCGCGAATGGGACCGGGACCGTGAACGCGACCGAGACTATGACAGGGACCGCGACTACGATCGCGACCGTGGAGGCAGCAGCCGTGATCGTGACCGAGGGGGCCGAGGAGATCGCGGCTTCACTCGGGACCAAGACCGCGACCGAGAGCGAGGTCGGGCTCGGGACCGTCGAAGCGACAGCGATGAGTCAGACCGTGATCGCTCTCGAACGCCCAAGGGTGGACGCAGCGGATCCCGTCGTGGCAAGGACTACGACGATCCCCCAGCCAAGAGTTCCAAACGTGGATCAAGCAACAGGTATGCGGCATGATCAATGCGCTGGAGGCACTGGTACAACACCTAACGTGCTCTACTGTATTCATAGCGGACGTGGCGGGCGTGAAGGTGATGACGATGATCGCCGTGGCAGCTCTAGCGGTCGAGGGGGATTTACGCGCAACGTACGTCTGTAACATATCGTTTTCCTCTCTTGCTGCCCGTGTAGTGACCCTTTTTGTATATGGTGTACTATATAGACGAGCGCACGAGGACGTTCCCACTCCCGATCGCGCTCACGCTCACGCTCGAAATCTCGCTCTCACTCTCGATCGCAATCCAGGTCGGCATCGGATGCTTCGTCGGACGACGATCGCAACCGGAACGCGGCCACTTCATACGACCCATCGTCGACTGGGCGTGACGCAGACAAGAACCGCGCTGCCGCTGCTACCGTGCGGAAGCCGAAACTTGACATTACGGACATGCGTGCGTTCACCATGCGCCCTGTTCCCAAGGCCTACGACGTGGTGGAGTGCTACATCGAGCGCAACAAGTCGGGCGCCAACAAGATGTTCCCGGAGTACTGTTTGTATATGAAGGAGGGCGACCGCTTCTTGCTCACGGCGAAAAAGCGGCCGAATAACCGCACCAGCAACTACCTCGTCTCACTACAGCGTGGAGACTTGCTACGTCGTGGCAGCGACAACTACGTTGGCAAGCTGCGGGCCAACTTCTTGGGCACCGAGTTCACGATCTACGATAACGGGTCGAACCCGAAAGATGCCGACCAACAAACGATCACGAGCAACCCCGCGGGGATTCGCCAGGAGTTGGGCATCGCCATGTACGCGGCCAACGTTTTGGGTCACCGCGGCCCGCGGAAAATGAAGGTTTGTGTCCCCCGTGTGCGTGAGGACGGGACGCGCGTGGTCTGGAGGCCACTGAACAAGGACGACGAGATGGTCAACAAGTGCAAAGAGCAAGACCACACGAACCTCACGTACCTTATTAACAAGCCGCCGCGCTGGAACGACCAAGTGTGCGCCTATGTCCTCAACTTCAACGGCCGCGTGACCATGGCCTCTGTCAAGAACTTCCAGCTTGTGACGCCCGAGGATCAAGAGACTGTCGTGCTTCAGTTCGGTCGCGTCGGGAAGGATCTCTTTACGATGGACTTCCGATGGCCTCTGTGCCCCCTTCAGGCCTTTGCCATCACCCTCAGCAGCTTCGACTCAAAGCTTGCTTGCGAATAAGGGCCTGGGGGAAAATATGGTTTGCTATTACCAGCAAATAGCGTGAAGGTACCGGTAGCGAAAACCATGTCGACTTCTCAAGATCTGCATAAACTACTGCATTTAACGAATAAAAAGGTTCTCGACTTCTTCTTGCTCCCACGCTACTGCATCGCACAAACCGTTTTGATTCACAATAACTTGGTTGCCTATATATACGAGCAGGAAGCTAGGTCAAACTGTGGACTAGTGAGTCACAACTGCTTTATCGCCGCGTTCAAGACAGGCATGACACTCGATCGACGCACTAACAATGGAATCAAGGCGACAAGAGCTGGGAATGGTGCTCTGGGTGCTGGTGCTGCAGCATCCAGTAAATTCGCGAGTGCTCAAGAGCGTCGTGTAATGAAGAAGGTGACTCAACCCGAACACGCGTACACAGGCTGCGTGCCGTACACTCCTGCAGACGACGACGAGTCTGACGTTGCTCCGAAGAAGAAACACCCACCGATTCTAGGCTATAGAGGACATCTCCGGTACGACGAAGACCGCATCGGTACAACATTTACGCAGGGTCTCGCAGTCGCGTCGCGGGCAGCAGAACCAGCTCGACTACCAAGCAACAAGCCACGCCAAGTTCGTTTTGCGGAAGATAAAGTTCGTCAGCTAAAACCATCGGGACTTGTCAAGGATGGTATGTCTCCACGCTCAGGGTATGGCCAATTCGACAATGCAAGCGGATACGGGGCGTTTGCCGCCCCACCGAAGGCAGGCATGTCGCCTCGTTCAGGTTATGGTGCTTTTGACAATGCTAGTGGATATGGAGCATTCGCGGCACCGCCACTGGGTGGGGGATCGGGGTATGGTGCTTTTGACAACGCCAGCGGGTACGGCGCTTTCGCTGCTCGGCCTGAACGGGGTGGTCTATCACCTCGATCTGGTTACGGTGAATTTGACAATGCCAGTGGCTACGGTGCTTTTGCTGCACCCGCAGCGCAGACGCCAGGGGCTATGTCGCCACGCTCGGGCTACGGAGCATTCGATAATGCTAGTGGATACGGAGCCTTCGCTGCGCCACCAGCACAAAAAGGCATGTCACCGCGCTCAGGATATGGCGAATTTGACAATGCAAGTGGCTATGGCGCGTTCGCTGCTCCTCCTGGAGGGATAATGTCATCGCGCTCAGGATATGGCGAATTTGACAATGCAAGTGGCTATGGCAATTTTGCTTCGCCTCCTGATCCAGTTCAAGCAGCTAGTAAGCCAGATCCTGCGCGCACTCGCGGTTTCGAACCAAACGTGCCGATTCACCAAGGGGAAATCGACAAACTAATCGACGGCGAACGTGAATATCGCGTTCACGCATCCAACAACCAGATACAGGAGAATTGGGGGCAACATCGCAACGACAATCGAGCAAACAAGACCCGAACACCTTCTGATCCAGTTCTTCAGGCGAAGTATCAGCAAGCAATATATCGAGTTGGCGGAGAGCAGGCGGCAGTTCGGCTATGGCTCTCTGCTGTACAGACAATATGGCAACGATTCATGACACGCACTGACCTCCTGCAGGCCGTGAAGCGCAGTTTTGAGAAACACGAGCGAACCAGTACGTTAGCAAAAGTTTTTCTTGTGAATGATGCGACGGCAAAGCTAACGATGCTTTGTCTGTATTGTTTTTGACGCTGAATTAGACCATGGATTCATGACAAAGGCACAATTGAAGGAAACATTGCGAGACCTTGCCTGCGTCTTCACGGATGATCAGGTACAGAACCTGCGATCAGAAACTCGGGGATAATTGCTAAAACTTACATGTTGTTTTGCCGAATCTCTGTAACAGATTACAGCTCTGTTTGGAATGCATGATAGGCCGTGCGTTGGTAAGGACACTACTCTACCCTGTTGCGATTCCTGTAATCTGACTAACGAAAATGTGGTTCGTGCCGATTCAGGTATCGTGCCAATGTCAGAACTTCTCCTAGCTCTAACCGAAAAACTATGACTAGAACTAAGTACACACAATCATAGCAAAACGAAGCATGCCTTATCATACTCGTACGCCCTTCGACATCTTCAAAGTCAATTGCTTTTTTTTTCTTTCGATAATGAGTATCAGCAGCACACAAGTCACAGTCCACCGATTCCAAACTCGCTGTGTCATTCAATAGTTCGTGTCGATAGCGTTTGTACGGGTTTCCCTCTTTCAGCGACGCCGAGCCGCCAGTACTTTCACTTCCATCCCTCGCTACTCTGTCAGCACAACTGCACCACGCGATCGACGTCGAGTTGTGTGCAGTTGTCTTCGGACCATCGGTTGACAGCGTTCACGTCGTCGCAATAGTGTTGATTGTTTGGCAAAACGCACATATCAACTCTCAACCATACCGCGCTGAAGCATTTGTGTGCGAGGCACACAGGTCAGCATCACCCGACACACTCCCCGTCGTATTCACATTAACATTCGAGCTCACCACCGCAGCCAGCTCTCACTTTTCATCTCGCCCCGTCAAGCGCACTCCCAGTCTCCAAGCTGCAGTGCTCGTAAGCTGGGCACGCAGAAGCGCTGCCCTCCGCGGAGGCAAGGATATGCAAAAGGAGGAAGAAGAAAGCTTCACGGAAGGAGTCCCGACAGGCCCCGTGTTCGTCGCTGATGGAGTGACCCGCCTCATCCAAATGTTTTTCTTGGCGGAGCCCAGCGCAGACATGAAGGCTCACGGGAATATGCTGCGTCGACTCGAGAGTTGGTCAACGGACGTCGCGACTCGCGTTACGCAACCAAGTCAAGTGTTCTCAATGACTCAGGGACACTAGGAAAAAAAAATGAACAAAATTTTCTGCTGTGCAGTGTGCCTGGTGCGTGGAGGTGACATGGGGATAGCCTGCTTAGGCGTGAATCCTTTCGACGGTAGGTAGGACGCCCTTCGGGGAATACGTTGTGGATACTTTCGGTGAAAAGTTTGTTTCGTTTTGCCGGAGTCTGATACCCCGGCAAAACGAAACAAACTTTTTTTCCAAACTTAACCCCAAAACGAAACTATCGTTTTTTTTCCTCTAGTGTCCCTATGTGCCTGGCGTGCGGACGTCATGGGGTACTGCAGCCTGCGCAGGCATTAAGCGAAATG
Source organism: Phytophthora pseudosyringae (assembly GCA_019155715.1). NCBI lineage: Eukaryota > Oomycota > Peronosporomycetes > Peronosporales > Peronosporaceae > Phytophthora > Phytophthora pseudosyringae. Next base: position 59,141 of record JAGDFM010000116.1, on the reverse strand, counting down.
GTTGATCCTTTCGACCTGTAGAAAGCTCTTCGGGGAATAAGGGTTAAAAATGCAGTACGGTGTAAGCTAATGGTAACCTATCGTACAATAGTTGGTTCTTGTTGCTAAGGTGCTTTAGGCCTTGGTGTACTGGTATCGCGGGTGCTCCATCGATGGGGTTACGGGGTCGTCGTCTTCCAGCTCGGCGTGGTTGCGGCCGAGCTGCTCTCGGCGACTCAGACAGCAGGCGAAGATGATGACCATGAGCGCGCCGACGCACACGAGCACGCTGCCGACGCCCAGATACAGCGAGTAGTCTCCCACGAGGTCCAGGAACTCGGCGCGGCACTGCGTGTACGGCGCCGTTCCGACGGTGATGTTCGACAGCGACCCCGTCGCCAGGAACTGTCCGCAGTATTCCAGTGTGGCTGACGTCCTCGGGCATTGGCTATCCGCCCAGTCGAAGACCTTGGTGTAGTTCTCAAACTGCCGCGCGGTGTCGCATCCGTTGCAGAGGCTCTTGAGTTGGCTGTAGTCGCTGAGGTAGTCGTCGCACAGTGTGTTCACCCCGTCCGTCATGTTCTCGAAGAGCGCCACGATCGCCGTGCTGAGGTCCGGAGCGAACATGGTCAGCGCCTCCGCCACCGACGCCTCGTTGCAAACGTATTCGCCCTGTGCGTAGCAGTAGACCTGGTCGAAGTCGGTCTTGACCGTCTCCTCGGTGCCCTCGGCCGGGTACGTCTTGTCGCTCCAGTCGTCCGCCTTGGCCATCAAAATAAAGGCGGCGATCGCCACGACCGCGAACAGGATGAGGAACAGCAGCACGACGATCGCGTACGTGCAGAGCCCAAATCTCCAGCGGCAGAGCGCGGCAAGGCTCCCCAGTACGGCCAGCCCGATGATCACCCCGCCGATCACGATGAGCGCCGTGACGGCGTCGTCGATGTTGGACCAGTAGCCCTCAATGACGTCCACCCAGCCGGCGTGGCGCATGTAGATGCCCACATACAGCACCAAGGCGCCGCCGAGCGCCAGCACGCAGTTGATGGCGATCAGGATGAGCTGGGCCCCGCACTTCCCCGGGCATTGGCGAACCCCCATCGTTGCTGCAGTCGCGCCAGATTGAAGAATGGCCAAAGTGAGCTGCTCGTGACGCTCGTGACATACGTGACAACTGTCTAATATTAGTTGTTGCGGGCTGCTAGTTCATTGGAAACAAGTCCACGACCGTTTCAAATGCACTCGATTAAGTACGGTATTAGTTGTAAAGGGGTGACGCGCGAAAAATTCGGCCGGATTTTCAGGAAGGTGATCGGCTCGCGGCTCCCGGAGTCGGCAATGATGGCAAAGAGCCCAGGCGTTTAGTGCCTCCGTTAATACCCCATAGCGTGAAGGCGAGCTCTCGTACAATGGCAAAATAGTGTTTTAGTGGCGTCGGCGAGGCTCTTCTCGTTGTTCGCGGCGCCAGTAGGTGTTACAGGCGCGGAGTAACGGCCTAGAAGTGTCCGTATGCCGAGTGCGTTTGTGGCGTTGCTGGACGCCGGTCGCGGAGCCGCAAGATACAGGCGAAGGTGACGACCATGAGCGCGCCGGCGCACACGATGATGCTGCCGATGCCGAGCCAGAGCGCGTACTTCTCCACGAGGTTCAGGAACTGCGTGCGGCATTCGGAGTACGGAGCCGTCCCGGACGAGCTGTTGGTGTCCCCGGTGCTGAGGAAGACGCCGCAAAATACCAGCGTCTCCGTTGTCCGGGGGCACTTTTCATTCGCCCAATCGACCACAGATGAGAAGCTCTTGAACTGCCGCGCTTGGTCGCAGCCGTCGCACACACTCGAGAGCTCGTCGTAGTCGCCCAGGTAGTCGTCGCACAGGGTGTTGACGCCGCCGGTCATGTTGTCGAAAAGCGACGCAATGGACGAGTCGAGCGTCGGGACGAACATCGTGAGCGCGTCCGAGACCGACGCCTGGTTGCAGATGTACTCGCCTTGCGCGTAGCAGTACGCTTGATCGAAGTTTTCTTTCACGGATTCCTCGTCGCTGCTGGCCGGATACGTCGAGTCTTCCCAGTCATCGGCGCGATGCCGAAGGAGGAAGGCTGCCACCGCTACTATCACGAACAAGATGAAGACGAGGAGCACGACACACGCGTAGACGCAGAGTCCGAAGCGCCAGCGGCATAATGCAGCGATGGAACCCAATACTGCCAACCCGATGATGACAGCACCGAGAACGATAAGCGCGGTGACGATGCCATCGATCGGAGACCAATACCCTTGAATCACTTCCACCCAGCCCGTATGCCGCAAGTAGATCCCGACGTAAAGCACCAGCGCACCGCCCAATGCAAGGATGCAGTTGATCGCGATCAGGATCAACTCGCTGACGCACTTGGCGAGACAACTGCATAGCCCCATGCTGTCGGAAGTCGTTTGCTTTCCTGTTCCAGTTTCGCTCTGCCGGTGTGCGTGCTCGGGGAACAAAGTCAAAGTGCCTCGAGTGTTCGCACGCATGCCGTGCCATCACTGACCAGAAAACACCTTTTCGTGGGTGATGGCGATGCTATCCATCAACATCTCCAGCAGCCACCAAAGTTTCACTAGACAGTCGGAAGTAGCCCACCAAAGCTGTGGTAATGCAGCATCGCCTGGCACCGAGGCCGCCGCAGACACGGGAAACAACTTATTTACTTCTGCACAATACTCCCCATGCCTCTATCTGCACTAATACGCCTCGTAGACGTCGTACATGTCGCGCCGCCGCAGATAGCACGACATGATAATGACCGCCACCGAGCCGACGACTACGACGACACTGCCGATTGCCAGGTACAGCGAGTAGTTGCTAATAAGGTCGAGGAACACGCTGCGGCAGTGTGTGTAAGGTGCTGTCCCTGTGGTGATGTTTGCTGCACTCGCATCAAGGAAAAACTCGCCGCACCACCCCAACGTCTTTGCATCGGGCTCGCATTCGTTGCGGGACCACTCGAGCACGGACGAGAAGCGCTTGAATTCGCGCGCTTTGTCGCACCCGTTGCAGACATCTGCGAGTTCTTCATAGTCACTCAAATAGTCGTCGCAGAGGGTGTTGACGCCGCCCGTCACGTTCTCGAACAGTGCGGTGGTGGTCGAATTCAGGGCGGGTGCGAACATGGTCAGCGCGTCGGAGACCGAGCCTTCGTTGCAGATGTGCACACCTTGAGCGTAGCAGTAGACCTGGTCGAAGTCGCCCTTGACGTCCGCCTCGCTGCTGCTGGCCGGGTACGCGTCGTCCTCCCAGCCGGAGAAGGTACCCCAGAGCAGGAAGGAGCAGACGCCCACGAGCGCGAACAGCAGCAGCACGAGTATCACGAAGACCATGTAGTAGCAGAGCCCCGCCCGCCAGCGACAGAGTGCGGCAATAGTGCCGAGTACGGCCATGGCCATGACAACGCCCGCCACACAGATGAGCGTCGTGGCGAGTCCGTTGATGGGAGACCAGTAGGCCTGGATGACCTCCACCCAGCCCGTGTGACGCACGAACACGGCCACGTAGAGCACGAGGCCGCCGCCCAGCGCCAGGAAAACGTTGATGCTGATCAGCAGCAGCGCGCTCACGCACTTCGCGAGGCAGTCCACGCAGCCCATGGCGGTCCGTCGGGCGTTCCGGTAACCCTCAACACTCGGTGAGAAATTCAGTCGAGCATGGCGTCTACAACCGGGAGTCAGCGTCCCTCAAACCCGATATTGACGTTACGCGATCGGTTTTGAGAAACACATGCGGGAGGTCTCAGGAAAATGGCAAAATGAACTTGCTGGAGCTCTGCTGTGTGGTGGTCCCGACGGAGGTGTCCTACATCTATCATGTTGTCTACGAGAGGACTGCCTCATGCTCTGCAGAGAAATGCTTTGGTTGGGGATTGCAATCCATCAGGCGCATCTGTCCCGCTGGCCGTTGAAAGCCACACGCTGGTGGAAAAAGCGACATGCTTGGCCATTGAGCGCGACAACGCTCTCTAATACCTGGATAGTCGGGCAATAGAGTGATCAAACCTAACAGCCACAACGCACCGACTGTCTCGTTGAGATCGCGACATCGGAGACTCCTGTCTCCTTCCTGACACGGCGCTGTGCTGTGATGAAGGACATCGTATTGTTTCGTGGTAGCCTCGCAATATAGGCAAGCTTGGCATTTTGTGCAAAAGTTCGCGAACAACTTGTGCATCTTGGCTCCAAGTGGAAGAGGAGGTCAGGTGATGATGCAAAGTTGTAGGGTATCAGATCAAGCGATGCTGCAAAGTTGTAGGGTATCAGATCGAAAAAAAACTTCCCGCAAGATACAGCTGGGATTTGGGCGAAGCTGGTCTCAGCTCTACGGCGGTAGAAATCATTCCCTTTTCGGCGCTTCGGCCACGACAGCCACCCGCACCAGAAGCGCTTGCATCTCGGTGCTTCGGACAACAGCCATCCCCGCGTGACGCTCTTCTGCCAACGCCTTGCAAGCATGCCTCGCCTCACCGTTGCCGGCGGCCTCATGGTCCTGGTGAACATTGGCTTCCTTGTGGCCGGCATCCTGCTCCTGCGATTCAAGTCGACGCTCGACAGCAGCGGCTGGGCTGACGCGCTCGTGGGCACGGACTACGAGTCCGCTGCGGACACGGCGACTACAATGCTGCAGCTGCTGGGCATTGCGGCCATTGCGCTGGCACTTGTCGGCATCGTGGGCGCCATCATCCAGAACCGACTGTTGCTCCTGCTGTACTCGGTCATCATGGTCGCTGCCATGTCGGCGTTCGGCGTGCTGGCGGGCACGGCCTTCACGTTCAAGACCAAGATGACGGACTGGGAGGAGGCCACGTTCCCCGCCGAAGACCAGGAGAACAAGCTGGCGGAGACCTTCAATGAGGTGTACTGCTACGCCGAGGGATACTACTACTGCAACAACGCCACGGCGCAGGAGGCCTATCAGACCTTCTTCCCAAACGCGTCGACCACACTGGTAAGCCTGCTTCCCAACACTACCGGCATCGTTTCGCTCTGTGACGAGCTTAACAGCACAGTGGAAGGCCTGTCGACGGTGTGCGACGCCTGCAACATGTCGACGACGTACGCCAAGTACGACAGGATCCTCACCTGGGCTGAATCGAAGTGTGCGAGGACTGCGACAACTGGTCAATGGTGTGCTTCGTTCCTTGCAACTGGGACCGCGGGTGCAGTGTACGACGGAGCGCCCTACGGTCAGTGCCGCACTATTTTCTTAGATGTGGCCATCGACTGGAGCGGCACCATGGCGATTGCTGGACTGCTGGTCGCTATCGCTGCCGCTGCCATCGTGGCGCTGGCATGTTTTGCTCGTCGCTCCAAGAGCTCGTCAATGGAGGAGCACGAGCGTCTTCCTAAGGTGTAAGTAGTAAACGCTATTTGTGCAAAGTAATGTAGTACTACTAAAAAGCGGCACAAGCAGTCAGTGCTTGCGCGTGTGAGTATGAAACTAGTTCGCCCCATTAGCTGCTTAATGTGCTTAGTGGTCCCCAACTTCTTCATGATGTCGTCGTAAAGCAAGATTGAACACGTCGAGCATGGAAGTGGAAATGCTCGACGACAGCTCAGCATCACAAATACAACTATATCGTACTACTAGTAATAGTAATTATACTAGTAGTACTAGAGTAGTAGTATGAGATCATACAAAACCCATATCATGCCACTTATCCAGTTATGTACACTTGGTGTGGCAGTTCGTGGACACCTTTTGGCTGGCTGGCTGCCAACAGCGCTCCACAAGCGCACAAGCAGTGACGCCGATAGGTTCGTTGACTCCGTTCCCAGCGACCATCCCTTGCGATCACCATGGCGACCAGCGGCGAGTTCAAGCGCCTGGTGCTCAAGCAGTTCCCGCCCACGAACGAGGTGGAGACGGCCGAAAACTCGTACTGGAAGAAGTTCCACGCGCCGCAGGAGCTGCAGCAGGTGGGCCCCGTCACGCACATCGACGTGTCGCCTGTGGCGCCGCACCAAGTGGCCATCACCTCGTCCACGCGCATCCACCTCTACAGCACCACGACCAACGAGATCGTCAAGACCTTCAGCCGCTTCCGCGACGTCGTGTACTCGGGCACGTTCCGCTCGGACGGCAAGCTGCTGGTGGCCGGCGGAGAGTCGCCCCACGTGCAGGTGCTGGACATCAGCACGCGCGCCATTCTGCGCTCCTTCAAGGGCCACACGGCCGCCATCCGCAGCACCCGCTTCTCGGCGGACAACGTGCACGTGTTGTCGTGCTCGGATGACAAGACGGCTCGCTACTGGGACCTGCCCACGGGCAAGCCTCTCGCACTGCTGGGCGATCACTCGGACTACGTGCGCTCGTCCGCTGCCAACCCGTCCTCGCACAACGTCTGGGCCACGGGCTCGTACGACCACACGGTCAAGCTCTGGGACCTGCGCACGTCTGACCAGACCGTGTCCAAGAGCACCATGAGCCTGGACCACGGCGCTCCAGTCGAGACGTGCATGATTATGCCAGGTGGCAGTCTGCTCCTGTCGGCCGGCGGCAACACGATCAAGGTGTGGGACATTCTCAGCGGCGGACGCATGCTGCATTCGTTCTCCAGCCACCAGAAGACCATCACGAGCTTGGGTCTGGATGGCACTGGCACACGTCTGATGTCGGGATCGCTGGATGGACACCTGAAGATTTACGACCTGAAGACGTACGAGCTTGCGCACGGATTCAAGTACAAGAGCGGCGTGCTGGCCTTCGGTATGTCGCCGACGAACTCGCACCTTTTCGCTGGTACGGTAGACGGCATCCTTGCTGTGCGTCGGCGCACCTTGAAGCGGGCAGAGCAGAATGACATCAAGACTCGCCAGGCTATCATTCGTGGTGGCAGCTACAAGTACTTCCTGCGTGGCAAGAACGCGAAACCGGCAGCTGCAGACTACACGGTGGCCACCACACGTCACAAGCGTATCCAGCCGTACGACCGCGCCCTACGAAAATTCGACTACAAGAAGGCACTGAACGAAGCTTTGGACACGCGCTCGCCTGTTGTCGTGGCCAGTATGCTTGAGGAGCTGCGCCTACGTGTCGGACTCAAGCGTGCGCTGGGAGGACGCGACGAGGAATCGCTCGAGCCTTTGCTGGCTTTCCTCATTAAATACGTGACGGACCCCAGGTACGCTTCGCTGCTTATCCACGTGTGCACGGTCGTGTGTGACCTGTACGCACCGAAGCTCAGCCAGTCTGTGCTTATCGACAGCTTGTTCGTAAAGCTCCGTGAAAAGCTCAATGAGGAGCTGCGCGTGCAGAAGCAGGTGCTCGGTGTGGTGGGCATGATGGACTCGCTCATGGCTGCTCAGTCCAATGGCACGGTCGGTGTGGACGCCAGCACTTAGATTAGATCAGAAATACGATGCTGAAGGCTTCTACCCGGTTTATAGATTTCCATTTGTGTGCACGATGATCGCTTGGCGAAAACGCGGGCTTCTTTTCTCTCGCTAGCATTTTCTCCTCCACAACTAAACGTAGAAGTCAACCAGTTGATGTGCAAAAGGGCAGCACGCCCGTCCATTCCCACGCAGTGTACGCACGGCGTGCGCCAACTTGATTCGAGTCCTGGGTTCCATAGTCCATCACTATTTGCTAGTTCCGTTCCTACAGTCGCCATCGTCCACCACCTTTAACATCAAATCTATCTAGAAAGGGTGTGGATGACCTTGAGCACGTCCTCGAACTCGATGTTCTCCTGGACCTTCTTGGCCTGCATCTGGTTGTTCTCGTTCGGGGTGATCTGGATCAGGGTGTCCGCAACAGTCCACTTCTCGGCTGGAATGGTTGACAAACAAGCAAAGCCAGTCAGGATACAGCTTCAACGAGATGACAACGGGAACTGGTGCTGCCACGTACCAGCGACAATGTCGGCCACCTCCTTGTCAGACACGTTGAGCTTGGCCTTGACGACGTCCATGGAGATGGCGCTGTGGCTGCGGCTGATGGCCGTCACGATGTAGGCGCGCACTGACTCGAGGAAGCCCGGCACCTTCTCGGCGAAGGGCGCGTCCTCCTTCCAGAAGTCCTCGAACAGGCACGACTGCAGCATGAAGCCCGTGTGCAGCGCCGCCGTCACATTGGCGTCCTGCAATGCACAACCCCATTTACTCAGTGTTAGCCTCCGAGGAGATTGCAACGTCGTCCTCCGAGTCTGTGGCTGGGAGCGCGTCGTACCTCGCGGATGCTCTCCGGGACCATCGTGGAGGCGCCGGTGAAGAAGGTGGAGGGCAGCGTCATGATGCCCTTGACCAAAATAGTGGCCACCTTCTCGGCATTCACCGTGGCCGGATACACCTGGTACAGCTTGAGCAGCGCCACGTTGGCGTCGATGTCCACGGTCTTGCTCTGCACCTGCTCAGCCAGGTACGTCTCCAGGACCTTCACGTTGGCCTCCTCGCAGAAGCCGCGGCCGTTGTGCACGGCCTGCAGCTGCTGCTGCGTGGGCGAGGCACCCTCCGCCGTCACGAAGTCCACGATCGTCTGCTGCTGGAAGGCCGGCATGCTTGGCTTGGTGCTCTGCTGGGTTTCTTGTGCTCCCCTTCCGGTCGATTGGTTGGGAGGCATCGAATATGCGATTTCAAGGGTTTACATCGGGATAGACAGGGTATGCTTTATGCGTGGCTGCTTGCCACCCTAGCCCGGTCATCAAATCTATATTTACGGCCAATCGCAGCGTCTCGAAATAGACTCGTCACATGGCTACACACTCAGCTTCGATCCATTGTTGCCTTCGGGTGGGTCATCGTCCGGTCAATGGATAAGAGCGAGCGATCGACCTGTCCGCAGCAGCGCGCGTTGATGGGCAAGGGCAAGTCGATGCTGCGCTCGCCTGCTGCCTGCGTCCCAGTGAGCCGACTGCGATCGAACCAGGACGACGAGGGCGACGGCAGCAACGACAGCTGCCACGTCAGCAGCAGCAGCGGCACCACCGGACTGAAGACGATGCAGCGGTCAACGCCAGCCTTTGACCCTCGCCACGAAGCAGCAACAGCACCGTCAACAACCGTCGTCGACCGCTCCAAGTCCGTGGTCGTGCTTCGACGCTGCGAAGACCTGAACATCCGCACGGGCGGCTTCCAGAAGATCGAAGAGGCCGCGCATCGCCTGGATATTCGACGTCCGCGGCAGCAGCCGCAGCAGTCCCCAGCAAGACAAGAAGAGATCAGCTCGCAGCTCAAGGGCAAAGAGGCCGGTCTCACGGCAAGTAAACTAACTTGAATAAACTATTTACACAATCGCCACATAATTTCCACGGTTTGGCCCGCCTTCGTTTTCGCTCACAAACGATTGTTGTCGAAAGGCGACATGACGGACGAAGGCGACGTGGACGTGGACGCCCACGCGCGGCTGCAGAGCGTGACGCTGGGCATGAAGCAGCAGGCGGACGAGCTGCTGCTCGCCCACCAGATCGACAAGGCGCTGACGCTGTACCGTGAGCTGCTCATGCACCTCACGCGCTCGCAGGTGACGCTGCTGCAGCAAGGGGAGCTGGTGGTCTCCTGCCGCATGAACGTTCTCGCGGCGCTGAGCAAGGCCAAGCGCTGGGGTGGCGTCGTGACGGAGGCGGAAGAGACGCTGGTCGTGTTCGCAGAGCTGAAAGAGGCCAGGGGGACGACGGACACTCCGTCTGACGAGCAGCAGAGAGAGAACCAGGTGCTCGCGCGAGCCTATTACTTCCGGGGCTTTGCCTACTTGAAGCTGGGGGCCTTTCTGCCGGCGCAACAGGACTTCCGTCGCGCTATGGAGCTGAACCCCGGGGACGAAACCATCCAGAATGACTACAAGGAGCTGCAGACGGCGCTGCAGGCGGAACAGAGAGTCAAGCAGTTCTTAGCTACGTCTATGAAGCTCTTCCAAACTGGGAGCTATAAGTCGGCGGTGGAAGCGTGCATGAGTGCGTTGAGGGAGAGCCAGCTGCTGCAAAAGACGGAACTCACGGGGCTCATCCATGGAAATCTGGCGGCGATTTACGTGAAGATGAAGGACGATGCCAAAGCCATTGAACACTACAAGCGTACGATGTTGCTCGCTCGGTTTGGCGACAAACCCACGACTGCGCAAAATGAAAGGGTATACGATATCCTGGATAGTCTGGCAGGGTGTTATTCACGCAAGCGGGACTACAGCTCGGCGTTGTCGGTGATCGAAGACCAGATTAAGTTGTTCCCTTCGTGTCCCGAGCGAATGGACCGCGAGGCGATGATGTATCTGAACGGTGGACGCATTTGCTACACGATGGGGAGGTACGCTCAAGCTGAGGAACACCTGGAGAAGGGCCAAAGTGTGGCGCTGAAGGCTTCGAACGAGTTGGACGTTGCGTTGAATTGCGCGTACTGGCTAAGCAAGTCCTTCGCCAAGCACAGTAAGGCAGAAAAGGCCATGGAGACCCTGGATGTAGCAATTCCGGCAGCGGAAAAGGAGGCGAATGCTGCAACCATCACAGAACTGCTGGTCAAGCTTTTGCTGGCAAGGTTGGACCTGCTGGATCCAGAAACGAATGCTTCTGCTACTGAAAGCGAATTGTTCAAGGGTCCACTTCGGGAATCCCAACTCTGGCAAACCCTCAAATATTTTGACAAAAATCGGCAGATTTGTGGTCATGTTCGGGCTGCAGAAGTACTTCTTCACTTTTTCCAAGCGAAGGGAGAGTCGGGAGCCGAGCAACACCGTTCGGACATGATGCGTGCTGTAGCACTGGTTGATTGTGTGAATATCGGAAAGTTGTCAACGGCTGATGCCACGAATTTTATGAAGCTGGCGCTGGCTAAAGTTGACATGACGATAAGTCAAGGCTCAGCAGATCGGAAAGGTGTCAAGGACTTGCTGGCAAAATTGCTCCGTGACCTTGAGCTCCCTGGTGGCGCAGATCCGTCCTGCCGACAGCAACTGCGTGTCAGAGCACTACTCAAGTTGGTGGATATTTGCATTGATGACAAGGAAGAGGAAGCCGATGATGAGGTTCGCAAATTGCTCGACGAGGCAGTAGACGTACTTCGCACTAACAGTGGAGAAGATGAGACTGCATCAACAGCAAGACTTGTCGTGTTGCTACCGATGATTGGACGGTGGAGGGCTGCTCAAGGGGATTTTGTGGGTGCTGAAGAAGTTCTGAACGAGAGTGTGGAGCTCCTGCGTAGTGCCTCATACTCAAATGACGACTATTTGCACGAGTCGCTCGTCGGGCTTTGTGTGGTGCAGATTCGGTTGGGAATGCTTGAGGAAGCCGCACAAACGATGAAAGAGGTCGAAGCGCTCCCAGTCACTCAAAGCGCTAACGAACTGGCTGTCATTAAGGGCCGACTGCAAGCGGCAGTGGAAGTGGCTCGGGGTGTGAAGCAGGAAATGGCGAAAGAAACAGAGAAACCTTTTTTTGAGAAGCAGCAGTCTGCTTCGAACGGGCACAGCTTTTTTTATGGGGCGAGCCAGGTGTGGTGGGGCCGATGGTGCGGCCCGCTGATTGCCTTTGTTGCTGCCGTTGCTGTGGCTTTGATGTTTGCATGAGCAGATCATCCTCCATGCCGAAAGCGTGAGAAATATGAACTGTAGGATAGGATAGTACGAGTCAAATGCGATGTTCCAGCCGATAGGGTAGTATGCAAACTCTCTTTGCAACGTATCGATTACTCTCCGTCGTTGATTTTCGCGTCGTCATCGGGGTCTTCCTCCTCCTCTTCTTCTTCAGAACTACTCCATCCTTCGCCGTCGTCCTCTCCGCCATCGTCCTCTCCGCCATCGCCGTCATCGCCATCGGCGTCTTCGTCATCGTCGTCTTCGTCATCTTCCTCCTCCTCCGCTTTCTCTGCAGCTTCTACACGCATTACCACACGCACACAGCACAGAGTCAGCCCCCTACTCGAGCATCGGAAACCGTCACGTGCTCCTTCATCTCACCCATGGCGTCGTGCTGCTTCATGGCTTCCAGTAGATCCCGCACGAGCCGGTTGTCGGGCTCTGCCTCCAGAACTGCACTCAACCACAACATCCACAGCAAGTCAGCAAACCTCTGTATCATATCCAAACGCCCACAAGTCGTTGCATGTGTTCCTACTTTCTCGAGCAGCGCGTTCCGCCTCGACGCTGTCTCGCTCCTGGACGCTCTTAAGGAACGTCGTGAGCAGACTCACCGGCGCCTTACCAGGTGCCCACGCGCCGTCAACCTGCTCGTCCCATACTTTATCCACGCATTCCGGGCCGCGCGTGGCATCAGCACCTCCCTCCAGCATCTTCAACGACTGCAACTCGTTCGCGTCGTTTCGAGATTCGAGATGGAGGGTGGGTGGTACCGGCGAGATCTAATATTTACGTACTTAATCCAGTATTTGCAATATACAGGTACTGTAGCATCCGCATTGACAATTCGCGTAAGCGATGGCGTCGAACGGCGTGAAGCGCGAGGAGGCGGCGAGCATCAAGGCGGAGGAGCGCGCTGACGACGCGCAGGTGAAGCGCGAGGCCAAGGAGAACAAGGACAGCGTGAAGGCGGAGGCCGACGGCGCCGCGGCCGTGAAAGCGGAGGCCTCCGACGAGGAGCAGAAGGCGCGCAAGGTCAAGCAGGAGGAGAACGGCCGCGTCAAGGCGGAAACGGCCGCCAACGGGGTGAAAAGCGAGGAGAAGGTCAAGAAGCAGGAGGTGACGGAGGTTCAGGCGGCTGTTGCAGCCTCCGGGGACGTGAAACTGGCCGTCCGAAGCGTCAAGCGGGACGTCAAGAAGGACGAGGAAAGCAAGCAGCAGCAAGAGCAGGAGGACCGCTCCCACATCCGACGCCAGACCGTCAGATGTGACGCGGCGCTGTGGGACTCCATTGAGTGGTCGGTGGCTGCTGGAGCCGAGGTGGATGCGGGCCAGAGAATTGGGACGGCTGGACGACTGGAGGAGGGCAACCACAGACCCATGCAGGCCCCGTGTAGAGGACGGCTGTACATTCTGACCAAAGAGCAGTCGGATGAACTCGTGGACGATAAGAAGGCGGGTGGGATGAGGACCGTCGCGTGTGTGGAGTACTGTATCCACCCTGTACGCAACGGCCGCACGTGTTTGATGTGTCTCGCGGTTGTGGACGACGACGACGAGAACGAAGATATGGAGAGTGTCAATGTGGTATCTCATGGACAGGTCATCCGACTTAATGTCGAGGAAGCAAGTACGTTAGAGGCGGGATGCGGAGTGGCTCGAGGTGTGGAGAGCTGACGTTGTGTTTGCTGCGGTGGCTATCATAGAAAAATTCGACTCGGATAACATTAGGAGACAGCTTGGTGCGAAGAAGCTGTCGTTGGTGCTGGATTTGGATCACACGTTGCTGCACGCTGTGCGAGTCGACGACGTTGTGGGTGAAATCGCCAAGTCAGGTACGGCAGTTGATCCAAGCGAGTGCGGCATGTTCCTTCAGTATTTGACGAAATGCGGAATATCTCTTTATGTGTCTGCAGACGACATCTATTTCTTTTTCATCCCTGGCCTTGCGCAGCAGCACGTGGTGAAACTGCGACCAGGGCTAACAGAGTTTTTGACGGATCTATCAGCGCTGTACGATTTGTTCATTTATACGCACGGCACGCGGCTGTATGCAGAGCAGATTGTCAAGATCATTGATCCGGAGGAAACGTTCTTCAAAAACCGCATCGTGGCGCGTACAGATACCCCCGACATGCTTCACAAGTCGCTGAAGCTGCTTTTCCCGTCGTGTGACGACTCGATGATCCTTGTTCTTGATGACCGGATCGATGTGTGGAAGGAAAACGAAGGGAATGTATTCCTTATCGAGCCGTATCACTATTTCAAGTGCACTTCTGAGATCAACAACGCGTCAGGGCGTGGTGTTGCAGGCATGGAGGATTCGGAGGCTGAAGCCAGTGAGGACAGCCACCTAGCACAGTCAACAACAGTTCTCAAGGTGCGACTTCAGTGCTGCATTGAGCAACACAGCCAGTTGTGTTGTGCATGAAGCCCACTCTCATTATTTTTTGTGGTCTTTAGCATGTGCATGGAGCATTCTATGCAGGTCACGAAACAGGAATGCGAGGCACGACCGCTGAGGAGCAGATGGCTGGCAACGGCCGCGACGTCAAAGCATTCCTGAGCGAGGTGGGTTATTGAGTTTTTGTGCTTGAATTTCCGGGCATCTAACACAATGATTATGTTATCTAGCAAAAACGAGCAATCTTGTATGGCTGTCGTATTGTTTTCAGCGGAGTGTTTCCAATCGTAGGCCCCCAAAGCCATGAATCTCACTATTTGTGGCGTCTGGCGGTTGACTTGGGAGCTACGCCAAGTATGACGCTGACAGACTTCCCGCTGACGCATCTTGTGATTCACCCAGAGCGACTAGGAACTCAAAAGCATGTCCAGGTTAGTGGGCTGCTCATATTTATGCCGGTTTTGTTGTGAAGTATGATCTTAACACCTCTGAAACTGAAATGTGCTGAATGTAGGCGAAAAAAATACCTGGTGCGCTCGTTGTGACTCCCGATTGGATCCTCAAGTGTGCTCGTTCGTGGTCTCGTGTCCCCGAGCAGGATTTCCTTGCAGACGAATGGAAAGCAAAACACACAAAGAAGGAGCCTGAGGAGCAGGCAGAAGATGCAAGACTGCCTGCTGGAGCAAGTGCACCCTCCGAAACAGCCTGTGGTGCCTCGGCTGGCACTAGCGGTGACGCTGATGGAAGCCAACCACCGCCACCTGCTGCTTCTGCCGCTGAAGGAAAGGCGGTAACGAGCATCTTACTCAAGCGAGAGCCGGGGAATGCAAAACGGGGTAAGCAGGTCTCGTTTGCAAAGGCTGTTGATGACTCTGAAAACCCTTCTAGTGAAGACGGCACTGAACAGAGGTCAAAAATGGTGAGAAGGTCTCGAGTAATTCGCAGGGGTGCTAGTCGAGCTCGTGCCTCTGCTGCTAGCGCTGTTGCCACTGGTGTTGTGGCGACTGGAGGCACATTTGACTTCCTCTCAAAAATCAATGCAACGAAGCGTGAACCGCCTCGCGCCAGCGTCAACGCCAAGAAGACCGACGACGCCAAGAAAACACCAGCTCGTCCTCCGCCGAAGGTAGCACACAATTTGCGTCTGTATTATGTTTGTACATTTTGCAGCTTCTCTCTTACTAACGAATATGCCCGATTTGTTTTTAAGCAGGATATCGATGATGCGTTTTTGCGACTCATGGAGGCAGAGGAACGCGAAACCGAGAAAGAGGAGAAGCGCAAGCACGCATCAACGAACATTAAGGACCAACTTTTCTCCCGGCGGACGAAGATGGACGGTAAACGGTCTCCGGAGTCAAATCCGACAGCAGCAAAGCCTGACGACAAGCGAATGCGGATGACGACTCCTTCGGAGCAGACTAACGGAGAGGCTGAGAACGCCGAAGAGGAGGAAGATGAGGTGCGCCATGGATATGCTGACTGTCAAGCTCCTGTTTGGCTTAATTCTAACTATTACCTCGTGTCGTGTTGACCACAGCTGGATGACCTCGAAGCTGACATCCTGGGAGATCTCTAAAGATTGTACGGATCTGCAGTCATCGCTTCAAAACCCCGCTCCCCTTCTTTCTCGGTGCGTGGCGAAATAAGCAAGCTCTCCCAAATGTCAAGTCAACCTTGCGACCCAGGCTTGTTATCCAACATCCCGCCGACCTATTGATCTCAAGTGTATGGCAACGCAACAAGTACTCAATAGCATGTATGCGTGCTCTTCATCGTAGCTGCACGCATACCAGAACCCCGACCCGAACACCGAACATCGGCACAGAGCTAAAAAAGGGGCAAACTGCACCACCGCACTGGTACTTGATTAGAAAGAAGAAGAAAAAGTTCGTACGATATTCACTTGAAACGTGCAGCTCCTCAATAGCAGCATTTACTCCTCAGACACCAGCTGACGAATCCTTTCCTTTAGCGTATCATAGCGCACGTTTGCCTCGCAGAGGAGCACATCTTTGTTAGCAATAATTGCACTGAGTTCGCTGATGCACTGCTGCAACGACTCCGCCTGCTTCTGCAGCTTCTCCTCCTCGGCCAGTCGCTCGTCCATACCGCTGACCGCAGCGTTGTGCTCCTTGACCTGCTGCGTGAGCGTCTCGATCTGCCTGTTCCCGTCTGCAATGATCTTGTCCTTGTGGGCAACTAGCGCCTCCAGCTCGCTGACCCGCTCCTGGTCTTCGCTGGGCTCCGGCTCGGCGAAGGCCTCCCTCACCAATTCACTTCGTCTCATCACTGGCTCATCGTGTACCGGTTTATCGACTTTTCCGTGTTGCCGGAGCTGCCGCATGACGGCTTTCCCCTCCCGGCGCAGCGTCTCGTACGTGAGATTGCCGAACGTGGAGCTCTCGACCATGTTGCGCCACGGAATCTGTGCCCCGTCCTCCAGCGCAGAGTGGATCACCTCAACCAACGCCGCTCGCTGAGCTGGTGTCAGCATCGAGAACGCTCCAGAGGAAACTTTCACTCGCTTTCGCGCCATTTCCGTGATGAGGAAAACTTGCACTTGGCTACTCTTTTTATCACCAAGGTGCACCCTAAACATAATTGACAAACTCTTTTTCTTGTCAAAACCCGCCATTTGAAGCGAATCTGGCGCTTCATCGACTCCTGCTCGGTCTTCAAGGCCACATTCCCGCGCTTCAACGATGCCAACTGTGGTTCTCCAGCGTCGGAAGGAGCTGCTTCCTGCTTGTCGTCCCCCATGACGAACAGCGCCCACGCTACTCGGCTGATCCTGGACGAGTTGCTGGACCACAGGGCGCCTACTTCGAGGAGGAAGTTGCTCACGGAACCTTCGACGCGGTGTTGCGAGGCGTTCGAGAAAGTTCCGCTCTGGCAGTTAGCGAAAAGCGCGATAACTTGGGGCGGTGCTATATGCGGATTTCAAGTTGTGGTATGTGGAGAAGACCGTCGGAAGGCAGAAACTTACACAACTAAACTACTGTGCTGTGGTAATGAAACCTTACAATGAAAACGAAAGGCAAAATTAGCCTTGGTAGTGGAATAACGTTGACGTGATTCGGAACGCCAAGAATGCCACAGCGGCTACTCCCAGATCTTTGCTCGCCACGGTGAACGCTGAGGACTTTAAGCGCACCACGAAAAAGCCGGCAGGGAGCTATCCCGACAGAGGCTAAACCTTTCTGTCTGCGACCATCCACAATTTGCGAACTATTGAGCTACTTATCACTACTAAGTGATAAGTAGCTCAAACAGACAGTCTAATCCTCTAAAAAAATGCGCGCTTTGTTGCAATATCCCACCCCAACTAAGAAACAGCCCGGTACTAGTATTTGTGTAAATTTTGAAGTGTCGATCACTATTATAATAGTAACTTGATACTTATTACCAGAGTAAAATTCAAACTCCCATCACTTGAATTCAAATAATAATAATAATATAAGCATGCACTTCAGATTCTCTTCGAAGTAAAAGCAATTTGCGGTGGATTTGAGCTATATGTAGCGCAAAAATAGACCGCACTTGTTGACTCGTTTTGAGGATCCTGGAAATGGCTGGCAGCAAAGTAAACAATATCTGCGCACAAAGTTGAACTGGATAAAATAACTGAAATTCGATGCCCTCAAGTTGAACCCACGTTTAGATGAAAATCGACGAACACAATTCTTATGGAAAACAGTACTTCACGGCTACACCTTTACACACGTACGTGTGGATTAATCTGCTCGTCACGTGAGGCAAGAGCAAACCACCACAACACTCGTCGAGCCAAAACTACAACAAACAAAACAGATTTACGACGACTTCGCGGGTTGAGCGTTGTAGAACTCCGAATACCACTCCCACGTCTTCGCTAGACCCTGCTCCAGGGGAGTCGTGGGCTTGTACCCCAGCAAACGCTCCGCCTTCGAGATGTCCGCGCTAGTTCGAGGCACGTCACCAGGCTGGTCCGGCAGAATGTTGATCTTCGCCTTCTTGCCCACCAGACCCTCGATGATCGCGATGAAGTCCGTCAGCAGCACCGGCGTGCCACGGCCCAGGTTGAACACTTCGCAGCCGTGGCCGCGGTCCAGACTCAGCAGCACGCCCTGCACGATGTCGTCGATGAACGTGTAGTCACGCGACGACGAGCCGTCGCCATACTGCTCGATGGCCACATCGCGAGCGATGCGATCCATGAACTTGAACGGCGCCATGTCGGGACGGCCTCGAGGCCCGTACACCGTGAAGAAGCGCAGGCCGATCGTGTCCAGGCCGTGCAGGTGGTGGTACGTGTGCGCCAGCAGCTCGCAGCTCTTCTTGGTGGCGGCGTACGGACTCACGGGGAAGTCCACGATGTCCTCCTCGCTGAAGCTCTCCTTCATGCTGCCGCCGTACACCGAGCTGCTGCTCGCGTACACGAACTTCTGGATGCCGAACTCGCGGCACGCGTCCAGCAGCACCATCGTGGCCACCACGTTGGCCTGGATGTACATGAGCGGGTTGTCGATGCTGGGGCGTACGCCGGCACGGGCCGCCAGGTGCACCATGGCGTCGGGCTTGGTCTCCTTCAGCACGCGGCGCACCAGCTGCTGGTCGCACAGGTCGCCGATGTACACGCTCACGCGGTCGCCGTAGGTGCTCGTGAGCCAGTCGAGGTTGCTCTGCTTGAGCTTGACGTCGTAGTAGTCGTTCAACTCGTCCACGACGACGACGTCGTCTCCGCGCGCGAGCAGGGCCTTGGCGGTGTGGAAGCCGATGAACCCGGCGGCACCCGTGACGAAGACGCGGCGACGAGCGGCGGCGCCGGCGGAGGAGCAATCATTGACAGCGGCGAGCACGTCGGACACT
Source organism: Phytophthora pseudosyringae (assembly GCA_019155715.1). Taxonomy (NCBI): domain Eukaryota; phylum Oomycota; class Peronosporomycetes; order Peronosporales; family Peronosporaceae; genus Phytophthora; species Phytophthora pseudosyringae. The sequence continues at coordinate 40,370 of JAGDFM010000116.1, read as the reverse complement.
TCGAATGGAGTTGGGGCCATGGCGATTGAGTGCTCGTGCTGCTGGGGCTGTGTGGTGCTTGGGCAGCGGATGATAAAAGGAGAAGTGGGAATTGTAGATACCGGCGATCACTGTGTGTTCGATCCTGCAGAGGTGCTCCGTGCAGCACGTTGTTCATTCAATTGATGCGTCCCCATCGGTAAATGGTGGCGTGGTGACCGTGCTGCGGCTGTTTTGAAAGCCAACAGGCAACAGATAGCCTCAATAAATTCGCAGGCTGGCACATTCCAGCTGGCAGTTCCGGCAGGAAACAGGAAGCGAGTGGCTAATGTGCCCAGCTGAGTAACCGACTATACAGATATACCTCCGAAAGCATGCATATGGGACTTTCACGTGACATTGGCAATACTGTCTCGGAGTTAAATTATAATACCAGACACAGCGTCTGGCCGAGTCAACCCCGAGTGAGCAAAGCGAAGCGAGAGAGGGGAGGACCCACGAGCCAACGCGCTAGAGTCTTACTTATACATCAAATTAACCGTACTATACTATCTGTGTCCACTCTTTGTTACTGCAGTTGGGTGCAGCAGCTCGTGCCAAAGACCAATTCGACTTTACACTGTAAAGTTTACTGGTGTCCGTCGTCCTGATTGGGGTGCTCATTTGCACGATACGTACGACCTGTATAGTACGCCCTGCTGCTTTTACAGCCATCCTGCAGGATTTGTTTCGTGTCACATCTTCAGAAGTAAACAGCTGAAGGCTCACGTACGTTTTCATACCCAGGAAACGAAAGGCCATAGGCCGGGAGCGCGTGGCAAGCTTTAGCACGGGCCCGCAACTCCGAGGCGAATCTGCCTCCTGCTTCCTCGCCTCTACGTTGCTGAAGTTTCCACGCGCATGGTAGCGGAGCCTCGAAGAGCAGCTATCCTTCGGTGGCAGCTTGGGAAGACCACGTACATCGTGCCACCCGACACATGGCGTCTGGCGCACGGAGTTCGTGATACGGAAAGTTTGACCCAGAAGCTATGGCGGAATCGCACTGACCCAAACCGGGAACTCCGAACTTGGGAGTTCCCAGATGTTGGGAGTCCCAACATCTCGATCGCATGATTCTAATCACCAGCTTGCACGAAAGCTGAATCATGCCGAGCATGTGCCGACCTGCTGTCCACAGGTCGCTTTGGAAGTTGAAGTTGGTAGTACAGAACTGGTTCGACTAAGTGCGTTTACCTAGAGATGAACCATTTCATTTCCAGGAAGATTGCAGCGTCGCGTAATGTTTCCCCATCCCAAGCTGGTTGTGTCCGGCGGTCCGGCGGAGTTTGGCTTTGGCTTTCCATCTTATGAAAGTGAGACCGATCAGAGCACTTAAGGATTCCAGCGATTCGAGTTTGTTCACAAGGAAGGCTACCACGCGTGCGGCACTCGTAGCCCCCTAAAACGCTGATGGTGTAGTTTCCTGCGTACGGTGTAGATGTGCTTCTACAGGTAAGGAAAACAGAAACGCACACCGAGTTTATTGCATTAATATTCGGTGTCCCTTTCGGCCTTTCTGAAGAATCAACTCGTAGGAACTTAGACCAAAAACGCTTTTACGGTAATGGAACCGCCAGCTTCGGAATTACGGTACATATAATGGGGATTATGGTACGGTAGGTACGAGAATTGAAGTCATGGGACAGACACCAAGAATATTACAAAGCTCGGTATTATACAAGCACGTCTGTTAAAATTCAGCTTCACAAACACCAACACGCAAGGCAGAAATGCTATAGTAGCTCAGAACGACGGCGAAATTTGGACGACAAGTTTGCACCTGTGCAACTATCGATTACTGGAAGTAAGATATGGATCTTAGTTGCACCTGGCACCTATATCCCCACGAAAACATGCCAAGACTACATCACTTTTACCAGTACGAGTACCATTCACGGATTCAGAGATCGGGACAACAAATTCACCACTACAGTATTTACATATATTTAAGGCCATCCACGTTGGCCATCGATCCATTCGCGTCATCGCCATCACGAATAGATCGCTACCATTTCACGCTCCAAAAGGCTCCTTTCTCAAAAAGTATAACTTGCAAATTTACGACGACTTCACGGATTGAGCGTTGTAGAACTCCGAATACCACTCCCACGTCTTCGCTAGACCCTGCTCCAGGGGAGTCGTGGGCTTGTACCCCAGCAAACGCTCCGCCTTCGAGATGTCCGCGCTAGTTCGAGGCACGTCACCAGGCTGGTCCGGCAGAATGTTGATCTTCGCCTTCTTGCCCACCAGACCCTCGATGATCGCGATGAAGTCCGTCAGCAGCACCGGCGTGCCACGGCCCAGGTTGAACACTTCGCAGCCGTGGCCGCGGTCCAGACTCAGCAGCACGCCCTGCACGATGTCGTCGATGAACGTGTAGTCACGCGACGACGAGCCGTCGCCATACTGCTCGATGGCCACATCGCGAGCGATGCGATCCATGAACTTGAACGGCGCCATGTCGGGACGGCCTCGAGGCCCGTACACCGTGAAGAAGCGCAGGCCGATCGTGTCCAGGCCGTGCAGGTGGTGGTACGTGTGCGCCAGCAGCTCGCAGCTCTTCTTGGTGGCGGCGTACGGACTCACGGGGAAGTCCACGATGTCCTCCTCGCTGAAGCTCTCCTTCATGCTGCCGCCGTACACCGAGCTGCTGCTCGCGTACACGAACTTCTGGATGCCGAACTCGCGGCACGCGTCCAGCAGCACCATCGTGGCCACCACGTTGGCCTGGATGTACATGAGCGGGTTGTCGATGCTGGGGCGTACGCCGGCACGGGCCGCCAGGTGCACCATGGCGTCGGGCTTGGTCTCCTTCAGCACGCGGCGCACCAGCTGCTGGTCGCACAGGTCGCCGATGTACACGCTCACGCGGTCGCCGTAGGTGCTCGTGAGCCAGTCGAGGTTGCTCTGCTTGAGCTTGACGTCGTAGTAGTCGTTCAACTCGTCCACGACGACGACGTCGTCTCCGCGCGCGAGCAGGGCCTTGGCGGTGTGGAAGCCGATGAACCCGGCGGCACCCGTGACGAAGACGCGGCGACGAGTGGCGGCGCCGGCGGAGGAGCAATCATTGACAGCGGCCAGTGCGTCGGTAGCTTGGTTAGGTGCCATGGCGGACGAGTGACTAGAGAGGGACTTGGGAAGTCGGGGAGTGACGAAGGATGCAACGCGTGTTGGTAGTAGTCGGGCGGTTTGTCTTTCCGCAGCGCACTGGCGCCCCACGTCTTGCACGAGTGGTGCGTGGCGGAGACCAACACTCCTGGGGAGAGGTTGCAGCCAATGGGTGTTGCCGCTGGACTCGCGGGCCAATTACAGTGGACCAATTGTGCTAGCCTAATCAGGCTGGGCCTGATTCGTGATCATCAATTCGCGTTAGGGGCGGACGCCTTCCAGCTGCTAGATTCTGTCCCAACCAGCTTGTCCTCGGAAGAGCTGGAGGCGAGATGGGGCGAGGTCGCTCATCCAGCGCGCGCATGCGGCACACTTCGCTGGCGGCTGGATCCGCAGCACGAAACTCCGTGTTAAACGGTTTGAGTAAATTGTATGAGTCACAGCTTCAGAAACAACCGTCGACACGTACTTTTCCTAACATCGAAGAGGCTACGGACACCGAACGTTGAGGCTCAGGCTGAAGTTGTACGCTCAAAAACTACGGCCACGCGCTCGGACGCCGATCCTCGACTGGTGGCGGCGCTTGCGACACTTTTTGCTCGGCTCGCTGATTTCGCTTTCGGTCCGGCGTATTGTACAGTCGGTGCCCAGCTGCCTGCTACTTGGGCAGAGCACATCAGGACGCGCGGCTTCAGCCTCGGATAATGCTCGCGGCTAACCTGTCTTCAGACTGTAACCTCGCATTGAGAGAAAACCCTGCCTCAGGACGACGGCGCTTGTCGCTGGAGTTTACTCCTGCAAGCAACAGCCTCGAAGCGACACAGCTGAGTTGGGACCATGGGAAATACTGATTTTTGGCTTCAAAGTCCATTTTGTAGCGGGCGGGGCGCTGTGCCTTAGCGGCCCGCAAACTACTGAGGCAAATCGCCCTCGCGCACGTTGAAGTTGGTAGTACAGGAGAAAATCGACTAAGTACGATTAGTTTTGCCTCGCCTCAACGCCACGAATGGAAGCAACCATTCTCGGGGTACGACATCGCCGCGAGCGAGGCCTGCTGGCAGCGCCTTCTGACGTCGTAAGTATAGCCTCTTGGACGAAGGAGAAAGGAGCGGATTCTACAGAGCTTTTAAAATTCCTCAGCGGCGGAACTCTATGGGCTTCCTAGCTGCGGAATGTTGGTGCCACCGGTGCAGCTACCGAGATGGTCTTTGCCAGCGGAAGTCGATTAGAAAAAGGTCGGTCGCGCCGTGTTCGGCATCAGTCGAGTGAATCTGAGCCACTCCTGCCTCCTACCGTAGGAGGCTCGCTTGCTCAGAGCTTTCGCCATTCCCCGGCAAGCTCGACAGCAGCAAGCACCCGGCATCTTCGCTTCGCAGTCCTCGCAATGCAGCCGCCGGCGATGCCATCCATTGATTTGACTGCGTCTTAGCCCAAACGTGCGCGCACTGCGATCCAGCAATGCAACTGCTCGGCCCAAGCGGGCCACAGACCTGCACATGTGAAGACATCCTTTCTTTTCGCATCCGGTTTCAACGATAGCGAGTCGTGATGCGGCAAGGAGGGCGTACGCTGCAAGTGAATGTATTAGCATCTAGCCTCGCAGGCGAGTCAAGTCAAATAGTCCCGGTCATGAACCGCTTCTATTTTTTTCGACCCTTGTAATCAGCTGACGTGAAATGCCATACCCTAAAATACATTATTCCAGTAAATATTTCCATCAACGCGTTTGGTCTGTTAAACCTTATGACCTTACATCTGTCATATGTTCCATTTATCCTGAGCAAGTCACCTAAAACGGTACTTCCCGAATGCTGCTTCGCTCGGATTTCTGAGCTGCGCTTTTTGGGCTCGGAGGCTGAACTTCCGTCGAAGCTGCGGCCGCCTGTTCATTCTCCGCCGCTCAACGCCCAAGAGAGACTCGGCCGAGCGAGTGCAGTGACCCCATCAATCGGTCCGCTCTTGCTCGCTTCCTCTCCGCCAGCGACATTCTCCTGCGCGCCCCAGGAGCAGAGGCACAGGCAAGGCGAGCTCTGCGATGGGCAAGCGCGGTCGCGGCAGCAGCGCCACCACCAGCAACACCATGAGCAACGTGCCCAGCTCCGCGTCCGCCAGTACATACGGCACCATCGTGGACCTCGAGCCGGGCTCTCCACCCGGGACGCGACCCGCCGCCAGCGCGCTCGTGGGTCCGGTGCCCGCCGGCCCCGTGACGTCGGCGAACAAGAAGGCTGGCCGCGACGGCAAGAACATCTGGGACGAGTACTACCCGCTCGTGCAGCCGGCGCACCAATACCACCACCGCAACGACCGCGGCTCCTCCAACTACTTCTTCCACGGCATGTTCTCGGCCGACGTCATGTGGGCCTATCGCGACGCCGTCATCGCCTACCTCGTGGCGCTCTACTCGATGGTGGTGCTCTCACTCACGGGGCTGGTCTTCTGCAAGCAGTGGGGTATTTCGTCCAACACGCCCATTGTGTTCTCCTTCCGCTGCCTGTGGTTCGTGAGTCCGGCGGTTGCCTCGCTCGCACTTCGAAACAGTACGTCAACGGATATGAACCTAGTAGGCTCCCAGTGATAGATCTGACGGTGATCTTATTGTGGCTTTTGGCTATATCGTTCTGCAGTTGCGAAGCTGAGACTGCAAGCGTGCAACACACCGCCTCACTGGAACATCCCGCCGCTGTACCACCTGTTCAGGAGCTCACACTCGTCAAGATCCACGCTCCGGCTTGCACTGCTCAGCTATGCGGTTCCAGTTCTCTGTGAACTAGCGGCATTTTCGTTTACCGCTGCAACGAGGATGGTCAACCCGGTGCGCCAACTTCATTGATGGGAATTTTAACCTTCTGCACTACTGACATTTATTTTGCTCATGGTGATCGTTTGCGCCCCACAGTTCAACCGCACCTTCGTGCGGAAGCTGGAGATGGTATTCAGCTTCAACGACGTCGAGGCGCTTGACTCCGGGCTGGTGTTCTATGTCTTTTACATCAGCTTCCTCGGAATCTTTTGGGACCCGGTGCCGCCGCAGCGATACGACGTGGGGCTCTCCATGGGTCTCCGACCTTTAGGTGACGTCATCCTCCACAGCGAGCGGCGCAGTGTGCTACATGGTATTTACTGATATGATTTTTCCCGCGTTGATTGCTCACGAAACAGGTACAAGCTGGTTTTTCTTCGCAATGATCCAGGAAATTGGTTGGAGCGGATCGCTTTTCCCAGGTAAGCTCCTACTTGTATGCGTCTCGCAAAGATATTTACCTGCTAACATTACCATGATTTGCATTGTGACTGCCAGCGTTGGAAATCGTTTTCAGCCACTCTACCATCCTGGCATCGGCTATTACCGGGTGCATATGGGCGCTTTGGCACTGGCCCATGATCATCGCCGACGCGCTGGATGTGGTACCCAAGGGTTCCGGCTACTCTGTCGTCGAAACACGCGACTTCCACCTACTCTACGTGCTAGCAGTATTTACGCTGCTGCTAATAGGTTCCCGCATCATCATGTGCTGGATCCAGGGCAACTCGAGCTACGTCATTTGGTCCAGCGTCGTCTACCACGCCACACACAATCTGTACGTCGACACTGTCGATCCTGTGTTGCGAAGTGAGCGTCAATTATTAACTGCGCTGTGGTTACACTCCTTTCCTTAGGTTTATCACCTCGGTGTTCGGCCAGCTAACAGCCCCGCTCTACGAGAAGGCCGAGCTCTTCAGCTTCTTCAGCTCGGAGGCGTCCATTTGTCTGCTGGTGACCGTGTGGTTCTCCACGTGCATCCTCTCACAGATGTTCCGATGGACGAACCTCATGCCGATGCTACGTCGAGCGAATCCGAGAGTCACGCGCGCGCTCGCAGCGTAGCGTGCAGCAGCAAACAGGGGTAATAAGTCCGATCACATGTAATAGTTGAAGTCGATCGTCGCGATCGCGTTGACGTTTGTTACTCTGACCGGTCAATTCATAAATGAATTGCTAAACAAATGAATTGTTCAAGTTCCGAAATGAATTGGATGTCGCGTCTGGTTCGACATAGCAGTGGACGGCCGCGGTTCGGTCTCAAGAGCGTGTGATTCGCATCGACCTGCTCTCTTTCCATGGGTCTCCTACGTCTCCTGGCAGCGGCGGCTCTGGCAGCCGGCGTCTGCAACGCGTACCGCCCCCACACCAATTCCGTCTCGCTGCAGACGCCGACCGTGATCCTGCAGCAGGTGGACTTCGAGGCGTCGATCGAGCTGCCGGAGCTCAAGAATGGTGCGTGCCTGTACTGTACCACTGCCACTTGCAATCCTGCGTGCAATACATCGTAACTGTGCTTGACTGTTGCAGGTTCCGTGTACCCGAGGCATTTGTGGTACCGTGTGAAGGACTCGGCCGGGTCTGTAGTGACCAACGGCAGCGTCAAGACGCTGGACGCCGACGGCAACTTCCGGTCGCAGCTTTCGATCCCCATCAAGCAGTTGCAGCTGGACTCGTATGGAGAGCACAACCTCACCACGACAGTGTGGGAGGAACTGGAGCCGGTGGTTGTGCCCCCGGAGATCCCTCAGACGGAGACCCCGCGGGTGAACGCGACGGACGCCAACGCCTCGGTGGTGCTGCCCCCGACGGTGCAGTTCGACGAGGTGCTGCTGTTCCAGGCGACGCACATGACCACCGTGGTGGTGTCGCCAGGATGGGTCTCTCTGCTGCCACCGTTTGTGACGCTTGTCATGTCGGCGGTGCTGGGCCAAGTGACGGTGTCGCTCCTTGCTGGAATCTGGTGCGGTGCCATTATTGTCTCGAATGGAGACCCATTCACTGCGTTCCTGCGCACCTTCGACCAGTACTGGGTGAATGCGTTCACGGTGGACGACCACGCTGGCGTGCTGCTGTTCACGATTGTGCTGGGGGGAACGATCGGTGTGGTGCAGAAGGGTGGAGGTGGCCACGGACTGGCGCTGGTTGCCAAGAAGTTTATGACGTCGTCGCTACGCATGCAACTTTCCACGTGGCTGCTGTGTCTCGTGATCTTCTTCGATGACTACTCGTGCATCTTGATCGTTGGAAGCTCGCTACGTCAAGTGCTGAGCCAGACAGGCGTTAGTCGCGAGAAGTTTGCGGCCATTATCCATACCGTCGGCGTCTGCTTGCCATCGATGTGTACGTATTTCGCATTTACAGTAGCTTGCCTTGGCTTTTGTATTTGTACACCCAGCTAACTTTTGTTGGACTGAAACCTTGTCGCACACAGCCCCGGTGAGCGCATGGATTGGTGTAGAGATTGGCTATGTGGCGGCGCAGCTCCGCGACCTCAAGCTCGATTGGGACCCGTTCGTCACGTGCCTTTCGTGCCTGCATTACCGTTTCTTCCCGATCCTCTTCATCGCTTTCATCTTCATCACGATTATTTGCGAGAAAGACTTCGGTCCGATGGTGCAGTTCGAGAAGGACGCTGCTGCGTCTCCGATTAACGATGGCCCCATGACTCCGGTGTTCCCAGGACCCATGGACAGCCCGAAGCCAGAGCTCGCTCCGTTGGAGCCCGACACTACCAAGCCGCTGCGGTGGCAAAATGCTGTGGTGCCGTTCCTGAGCATCGTCGTGCTGACGTTCGTGGGAATGATTTTCGACGGTTTTGAAAGCCTGCACACTCAGGACCCCAGCGATTCTTTTGGCATCCTGGATGCGCTTAGCCACTGCGACTCGGTGTCGTCTCTGATCCGTGCATCTGCTGCTGGCTGGGTCATTGCGGTGACGCTGTTATTGTTGCAGCGTATTATCACGCTGAATGAAGCTACGAAGGCATGGATGGAAGGCGTAAAAGATATTCTGGACCCGACACTAGTTCTCACGCTTGCGTGGGCTCTAGGCTCGGTCATCGGCGAGGTGAGCACGGCCCCGTACATCGCCTCGGTGGTCGGAGATTCGATTCCGAAGCAGTTCCTTCCCGCGATCGCGTGCCTGCTCTGCTACGTCGTGTCATTCGCTGTCGGCAGTGCGTTTGGTACGATGGCCATCATGTTCCCGATCATCGCGCCGCTGTCGTGGTCGATCAGCGGTGGAGACGCAGAGAACCTCCGGCAATGCTTCGGCAGCATCCTGGGCGGCTCCGTGTTCGGCAACACGTGCTCGCCCATCGCTGATACATCCATCCTGGCGTCTCTCTCGGCCCATGTGCCGCTCGAGAACCACGTGCGCAGTATCCTGCCGTACGCCGTACTGGTGGCTGTCGTGTCCGTCGCTGGTGGTTCGCTCCCGATTGGCCTGAAGATCTGCAGTACGTTCACGGCGTTCGGCATCTGCCTCGCGGTGCTGCTGCTCGTCGTCTTCTTCTGCGGCACGCGTGTCAACGTGCGTTACCGGTCGCTGTCATCGTGCAGCTTCCTGAGTGTGTCGCCACCGATGAGATACGAGGGTGAGAACCAGCCTCTGCTATCGGCATAAGGCTATGTTGACCCCACTATCCCCCAGCCAAAAAAGTATCCACGAGCAACACGTTGCAGTGCGTCTTGCACCATAGTGTAGCCATGTTCAACGCTTCGGATTGGTAGTTAATCTTCAGCCAGTTTTGTCCAATCAAATGTGTCGCGCCTGCAGCCATTCGCGCACAGCAAGTAGGTCAAGCATGGCGGACTCAGAGGCGCTGGAGCTGACGCCCACAAGCAACCCGTACCTGGATTTCTACCGCAAGTTCGTGCGCGAGCACCCGGGAGAGCTCACGGCGGTTTTTGACCCGGAGTTGAGCGATGAGGCGCGCTCCGAGATGTACGCGGCGCTGGACGTGACCGTGGCGATGGTGCGACTTCCGGTCCATTGGACTGCATCGTGTCTCTAGAGGGTTTCGATGCTAACCTTTTTGCTACGAATGGGTGCAAACTTGTAGAAATACTCGTGGGCTATTCCGGATGAGCGTGCACTGCAGATTCTCAAGCACTACGGACCGGTGGGCTGCTGTCAGCTTCGAGTGTCATGGAATTTCGTGCCTAATTTGAGTTTGTGTTGGTAGATTGTGGAAATGGGAGCTGGTAGCGGGTACTGGGCTCGACTGCTGCAGCTTCGTGGTGTGGATCTTGTTGCCTATGACCTGCACGTTGCCGGAGATGACGATGAAGAGGAGAAGGAAGAGAGCGACGACAAGGAGAAGGGTAAAACTGCTGCGACGAGTGGAGAAGAGAGTCACGGCGATGCAGAGGAGACGCAGTGTAGTGATGGTGAAGACGCAGATGAGGAGCCTGACGAGGAGGAAGAAGAAGATGAAGAAGAAGGGGAGGACGAGGACGAAGAAGAAGTGGAAGTGGAGCAGGTCTACTGGACGGAAGTGCTCAAGGGAACGCCCAAGGTACTCGACAGACTGCACTCAACTGTCACTGACAGCAGAGTGCACGCTTGCTTGATATTACTTGAAGGCTCGATGACACTGACGATTCCGCGTTGAGCAGGATTTGCGCAAGCATGCGGACCGTGCGCTGTTCCTGTGCTACCCGGACGATTTCGAGGACAGCCATGAGTCCATGGCGATGGCGAGCCTCTGTAACTATGCAGGCGACACGGTGATCCACGTTGGCGAGCTATTCGGCCAAACGGTTTGCCTTCCTGGCGCATGGTGAGTAGTGTATAAATCCGTTCTCATGGTCTATCAAGCATTGCTAACTCAGTGTTGCCAACAATATTAGGGGCCGGACGTCATCTCAGGAGTTCCAGACTCACCTGGCGACTGTGTACCACAAAGTACTGCAGGTACCGCTGCCTTCATGGCACTCCAGCATTGACACGCTGACAGTGTGGAAACGTACCAAATCTTCCATCACTGATGGAGCAATGTATGCTTTCATCCCGGAGCAAGAACGCATTGATCTGGTTGCTGCTTCCGCATCCACTCGCCATTTGCTGCTTCTTGGCAATAGTGACGCAGAACCAATTATCGAAACGAAGTCCAACAAAATACGCAGAGGCAAGGGACAAGCTAAGCGTGCGAGGAGCGATGATGACAGCGAGCAAAGTGACAATGATGAGAAATCAAAGTCGCCCGCAAGTAATTCGAAGCAGGGCAAACAGGCGAAACGCTCCTAACCACGCATCTGGGTAGAGACAAAAAACCAATCTAGGTTTTCCTGTGCAGACGTTCATCGGGTCTTATTCCAGTTCACGGCGCGTAGGTCTCGAAATAGGTATGTTCGCTATGACGAGGGCTGAGCCGTGCGGTTTGGCACGGTCTGTCAGTGCAGCAGCAAGGATAACGGGGATCACAATTTGCTCTGTGCTAGCTTCATGACGAAGCAGCGGTGCTCGCTGGCATATTCGGCAGAATATGAGTTTGGCGATGACAACATCCTAACTGCGATGCACCTAGAGGAAACACGGCTCCGATATCAACGACGAGTCAAGCAAGCCCACTCCGTCTTAGACACGGAAGCAGTCGATCGCCCCGTCAATAATGCGAAGCGGATTCAGCAGGAGCAAGGTGCGCGTGTGTGTGTCTGTCGTCGCTCATAAAGCGCGAAAGCTTGATACGCGAGACCTCACCGCCCTCTTTGCGCAGACAGAGAGATCGAAATCGCGCAGCACAACCAGATGCTGCTACAACGACTAGAACGTATACACAAGAAGCTCCCAAAGCAGTTTGACGTCTCACACCACGCCCATGAGCACTTATACGCCCCGCGGTCGCCAAACTTCCCGTTGTGGCAGCGAGAGCAAGAACGAATCGCAGAAGAGAACAAGAAAATGAAGCGGAGAATCAACCAGACCAAGTCGCTGTTCGACACCAAGCAGCTCGCAGCCGACGCTGCCAAGTACCGGTACTTCTCCGAGCAGCTCTCAAAGGCCGACCGGCGGATGCACGTGAAGCACAAATGCAAGCAGCTCGAGCTCCAGTCGAACGCAAAGCGAGGAAACGTTGGAAGCGTCAACCACTCACCGTCTAAGTCACTGCACCGCCGCAAACGACGTCACCAGAGTGACGAAGGCGAGCTGCGATCGCTCGAGGGCGTCCACGAGTGCCACCCAGACCAGCTCGAAATTCGCCGCGGTTCGCACGAATTGCCCCGAGTCCGCGCATCTCACAAGGTCGAAGGCAAATACGCCACGTCTGTAGCCAACTTCCCCACGGTGACCAACACCACGAAACTCGTCCGAGCGTCCGACCTGTTGCCGCGACTCGGACACTAGCAAGTTGCTACCGGTAGTGTCCGAGTTGCTAGTAGCAACAAAGGTAGCCATGTGTCTTCAACGTGTCGATTTTCGGCCAATCATGTCGTCGCTTAGCCCAGCCCCATTCTGCAGCAGACCATGCAGGTCTCAAGCAAGACGTCGCTAGGGCATCCAGGCGCGCGCCTCTTCCACTCGACGCAGCCGCAGCCATGGCTCGTCCCCGTGGGTCTGGCATGCGCAGGGCTCTTCGTGGGCACGCGCTACATCCTGCGTGCCCAGGAGCGCGTGCGCCGACGGCGCGCCGGCCTTCCAGGCGAGGGTGACGAGCGCGACGACGACGACGCGTCATCCTTCAGCAAGATGCAGCAGGTGCTGGGCGTGGACGTCGGCTCGGCGAATCTGCGCGTGGCAGCGGCCTCACTACTGGACTCGGCGCATGCGGCGCGCGTGATCGAGAGCGCGGACGGACTGCGGGCGACGCCTGCGGCGGTGGCGGTGGACAACGGCATCGTCTCGGTGGGCACGGTCGCCAAGGCGCTGCAGGGCCGGAAACAGGGCCACACGGCGACGGCCACGCGGCTGCTGCTCGGAGCCGCCACTAGAGAGAGGAAAGCGCTCATCAAGACGCTGCCGTACACGGTGCATCAGCGAGGAGAGACGCTGGAGCTCGAGCTAGATGGGAAAATTTACAGTCCGGAGGTAGAACGTGGATTTGCTTGGTGTGTTTTTGAAGGAGAATTGTGGGTGCTGACCTTCCGTGGGTGTTTAGTGGGCTGCGGAGATGATGCTGGACCAGTTGCACACGACAGCAGCAGCTTCGCTGGGAGAAGACCCGATTGAAAACTTCCCTGCTGTTCTTGCTGTCCCCGCGGGAACGGATGAACAGGAGCGTGCAGCGTACGAGAAAGTGGCGAACAGTGCGGGCTTTACCGTGTTTGCTGCAATTGACGAGCCGGTGGCGGCTCTGCATGCTGCGGAGAAGTGCGCGGTGCAGGAGCTGCAAAGTGCGGAATCATTGTCGGCAAGAGGACCCATTGCAGTGTTTGACATTGGCGGATATGTGTCGACGGTATCGTTGCTGGAGAAGGAACGGCGTAGCTGCGGGTTCAGTCTGCTCCACACGCTGTCGACTCAAGCGGTTTCAGGCCACCAAGTGAACGAGCTTCTGTTCCGGTCAGTGGCGGAGAATTTTGAACGGGAGCACGGGATTGATCTGTCCGTTGACTACATGGCCAGCTATCGCATTCTAGAGGCTGTGGAGTCTGCGAAAATCGAGCTATCCAGTCGCGGGAGCACGGACATCAACTTGCCGTTCATTACTGCAGACGAGAAGGGCGCCAAGCACTTGGTCCACAAGGTCACATCGTTTGACCTCGCGCGGGTTCAGGAAGGCCCGGCCCAGGAAGTGATCGCACTCTGCCGTCGTGCTCTTAACGATGCGGGCGTATCGAAAGAAGATCTCAGTGCACTGGTGCTCATCGGTGGAGGCGCAAAGTCCGAGTTCATGCGAGAGCAGCTCGAGAGGTTCTTCAAGCGGCCTGCGTTCAACACGAAAAGCTTCCGTCCCGACGAAGCCGTGGTCCTAGGTGCCGCGGAATACGGGCGCAAGTTGGTCCAAGAGTACTAACACCCAAGTAAATGGTGCGACCAAGTCAAAAGCGAATGCAGATCGTGGATTATTCGCAGCTCTATAGATTCAGGCTGCTTCGTATCGACCTACTCCGCTGACGATGGGTTGGCCGACTTGACCATGTAGCAGTGCTTAGCTCCTTCCTCCAGGTAGATCTCGTCGGTCGGGCAGAGGTAGCCGCACTTCTCGTAGAACCCCTTGCGTCCGAGCTGCGATGACAGCACGAACAGGTCCACGCGGTCACGGACATGCTCCTCGATGGCGTCCATGAGCTGCGCCCCGAAGTTCTTGCCGCGGCACTCGGACAGCACCGCCACACGGCCGAACTTGGCCTTGCGGTTGGACGCGTCCAGCAGACAACGAGCCACCGCCACGTACTCGCCCGTCTCGGAGTCTTGGCCCACGAAGTGGACGGTGGTCGGCTGGTCGTCGTTGGGGTCCTCCGTCTCCACGGCTTCGCGGAATCCCTGCTCGTCGATGAAGACGCGCCGACGCAAAGCCATCACCTGCTGCATCTCGTCCGGGGTCGTAGCGGCGCTTACGATCAGCGGCATCTTTAAAATCCTGTCTTCGAGGGGGGGGGATTAGAAACTGAAGTGGCTACTGCGGTAGGGAGACCCACGACCTGGTGGAATGGTGATCATTAACAGTGTGGAAAGCTGCATCAACAGACCTGTTTCGATGAGCGAAAGTGGCGTGATGACCAGAACAGCACCCTGTCTCGTGTAAATGTTGGCGTTCTTCTTGTATTTACTGCTAGGTAGTGTTAGCAAGCACGTCGTCCTTCCTTCTCTACGCGTTGGCGGCCTTGGCCATCCAGCAGTGCGGGACGCCTTCGTCCAGGTGGATCTCCTCGTGCGTGCGCTGGTAGCCGCACTTCTCGTAGAAGCCCTTCTTGTCGAACTGCGCCGATAGCTTAAACGCGTCCACGCGGTCTCGGAGGTGGCGCTCCATGCCCTCCATCAACGCCGCGCCGAAGCTCTTGCCGCGGCACTCCTTGAGCACGGCCACGCGGCCGATCTTGGCTGTGCGGTTGGCCATCAGGACGCGCCCCACGGCCACGTACTTGTCCTGCTCGACGTCCTTCCCGAGGAAGTGGATGGTCGTGGGCTCGTCGTCGTGCTTGTCGAACTCCAGCGCCGGGTCGAAGCCCTGCTCCTCGTGGAAGACCCGCAGCCGGATCGCCTTGGCCTCCTGGAACTCGGCGGGCGTCGTCACGGGCATCACTAGCAGCGTCATGGCGCTGGGGGGGCTCCGGCAGAACTGGGAATGGCTGCAACTGGCCAATCGACCCAAAGGGGCTGCTCATCCAAACCCTCACGCGGATGACCACCACTCATCAAAACGCAGAGCTGGATGAGCAGAGGATTCTTCGGCCTCATAGCGGCGCTGGAAGCAGGAGGAGGCAGCGGCCGAGCGCCGACGATCGCCCTGCACAAGCTGAGCGGGGGCGCCATTACGAACACGCGACGAGCGTGACCGCGATGGCTCGCGAGGCTATGAAAAGTCGAGGACGGAATTGAAAAGCTGGCCGCCGAGCAAATGGAGGCCGAGCCCAGGGCTCTCTCGACGACGCAAGTAATGGTGCTATTGTCGCCCCGTTCGTCCACTGTGTCCCTTGCAGTGCGGTTGAGTCACCTGGTATACCTGCGTGGCTGGCGGCAAGCTTCGCGTTCGTGCGGAGGCGCATTTTCCAGCTGAACGCGCCGAAAATGGCGGACAGGGACTTGTGCTGGCAACTCGCCCACAGCCTCGCCGCGTTCGTGCAGTGCTCTCAGAACAGCCGACGGCGCCGGCGCTCGCTGCGATCCCCAGTGTTCCTGTGGTCGAGCTCTCTAGGATGCGGCCGCCGATGGGGAGCCTCGCGCGCTAACGTTGAAGCGCGCGGCGCGACCGAGATTTGCGGTCAACTTCATCTTCGACGTCGGCGGAGGAGGCGAGTCAGTGGAAATGTTGGCGGTGGTGCTGACCAACCCGACGTGGGGTGCGAGTTGCAGTGGCGCCGATGACTTGAGCGGATCCCTTCGAAGGTGAAGCCTGTCGTGTGCTGGTTCGGCTGAAGAGATGTTGCCGTCGCCAGCTGCGGTCACCTCGAGTGCACGACACATCCAATGTGGGTCTTGTCTTGCCCTCGGGACAGGCAGTGGCAGTGTCCGTCGCGAAGGAAAAAGGTGCTCTGCATCTCAAGTTGTGCACCGAGCCTCGTGATCGTCCGACGACGTGGAAATTCCCCTCGCCGTCGACTCTCTGTTCAAATCCTGCCAAGCCCAAGATACACCCAGCGACAAGCTCTGGAGCGAGATTGGCAGCCCGCGCGCGCGTGTGTGAAAACTCGAAGCGCATTGGAGCCCCTTGCACTGCAACAACTTGTTGCCGTTTCGAAATTCGCTGCATAAACTCGGCAATTATCACGGGACAGAACCGTAGCTTTACAGTTGGAAAGCAATCCCATTCAATCGAATTTTGAGTGCGGGACAGGGGCTGGTCTCGACCAGCTTTGCCGGGCAAGACTCAACAGCAGAGCTGAGTACGTCAACGCCTCGTCTTCTTAAGCGCGAGCCAGATTCACCCGATGATCGGACCCCGATTCGGGTCAACAAAGGAACCGTACGTGCGCCGAAATCAGTGAAGACACGCGCCGCGGTTTGAAGTGGCTCGGTCAAACGAGCTGCATCGACAGCGCTGCTTCAGCGAATGAATGTCGATTGGTGAAGTTCCGGGCAGTGTTGGTCGAAGGGTACAGTAATAGTTGATGCACCAGGAAGCTAGAATCAGAAAGGGTCGCGGAGGTAGGGCACTAGGTTTTGGACGAGTTGCGCGAAAACAGCAGTAACCAGGCGGCACACTGCTGCTTGAAAGGGCCGAATTGAGACCGTCATGAGCAGCATGCGACGTGCGGACACGACCAGCCATGCGCAACGCACAGGAAATTACCGACACGGACATGCACCTCCGTCTGGGGAGTGATAAAAGCGAAGATGGAATACGCTAGACGGTCTGGTATTTGTCATTTCGAAAGGTGATCGTACCGCACATGTGCGTTACGTGTATTTCAACAATAAGTTTCGCCCCGACATGATATTATTCTACTGGATAGGGCCCATCCCATGCTCTTCAATCGCTTTCGGCTACAGCAGCATAGCCATAGAAGCGCCTAGCCAGGACCGTTGCTTCCGTCATGATCCCCTCGGTCGAGCAATGACACTTTCCAGTGTCGCGCCTCTGCAGAGCGCGCCGCGGAGCTCTCTCTAGCTCCTCCTTCCATGGCACATCTTGGTGGCGCGTACTGCCAGACTGTCTCCGCCCTCGTGAAGACGCAGGCGCTCATGGCGTCCTTCCCTCTGTCGCAGCGGCCGTTCGGGCGTCTGGCGCTCAGCGAGTCCGAGCGCCGACGCTTCCACACGCAAGCCACGGAGCTGCTGGGCAACGCCCTGAACGAATACGAAGAGTACGCGCTGATCCGCCACCGCCAGGTCGACCGCCGCCGCTGGAAACCCGTCAAGAACCACGAGAACCTGTCGGTGTTCCGCGAGTCGCGCTCGTACGCGGTGAGCCGCTCGCTGAGCGTCGAGGACGAGGAATCGTTCGCGCGCGCGGCCGTCATGGCCCCCGCCTCGTCCGCCGGGCGTCGGCGCGGCTCGCGGTCCAGCTCCAGCTCCGGCGGCTCCGGCTCGGGCTCCATCTCGACGATCCACGAGCTGCCGGCGCACCAGGCCACGGAACTGGAACTTCTCACTGGCTGGGGGCCCACGGCCACGGAAGCGCGAGAACAGAAGAAGCGAGCCAAGACCAGGTCTATCAGTTCCAGCGGCAACCTGGAGCAGCTCCCGGCGTTGCTGGGGGTCGGCAACATTGTCGGCTCCCTCGACGACGTCATGTACGGCGTGGCCGCCCCGGACTGCGCCAGCATGGCGCTCAAAAACGCCTACTCCCATGACGACGTGCTGGACGGAGATGTGCTGAGTGCAATTGAAGGCCCGTCGCAGCGCAGCCCGTTCCGGTTCCTCGGCATCAAGTGGTTGGTCAAGTCCACGACGGGGGGAACTGTCAAGCACAAACTCGTGTCTCCCAGGGACTTGGTGTACCTCGAAGCGACGGGGGTCATCACGCGCGGCGACGGCGTGCGGATTGGCTACCAGATCATGCACTCGGTGAAGCTGCGTGGCTGTCCGGAGCTCTACGACTCGCATGGCGTGGTCCGGGCCCGCTGCGAAAGCGTCCATCTCTTTGTCGAGCTCAACGACAAGACGGTCGATGTGTTCCTCAACTCCAACGTGACGCCGAACGGCAAAATCTCCGAGTCCGCCGCGCTGCAGAGCTGCGCGAATTCGCTGCTGTACTGCGGTAAGACTGTGCAGTGCTCGCAGGACAAGAAGCTGGCGTGGCGACTGGAATGCTACGGCAACAACCAGCGCGCGCGCGGACATGAAAAGAAGGTAAAGCCCACACAGTGCAGCATTTGCAGCAAGAGCTTTGGGCGCTTCCGCCGACAGAGTGTAGAGTGCAAGCTCTGCTCGACTGCGATGTGCTCCAAATGCTGCGTCGAACGCACCCTGAAGAACGTGGATGCATCAGGCAACAAGCGACACGTGAGCAAGTTTGTCTCGACGAGTGTCGTTGAGCTATGCACGAGCTGTATCGCCACGAATATGCACACGAGCGCACTGACAATTGCTCGAGAAGAAGTGGTGTCTGGACGGTTTGGACCGATTCCGCCCAGCCAGCAGCGTCGTGGTAGCGATCACTCATCTGACTCCTGTACAGCATCGGTTGCTACCATTTGCATTGAAGACATTCCAGGCCAGCGCGAGCACCACGCACGTCCGCCACTTCAGTCGGAAGGAAGTTCTCGAAGAGGCAGCCGTTCTCAACCCAGAGACGAAAGGAGAAGAGTTCACCGCGACCAGGGAGCTTATCGTGATGAACCCGAGCTTGAGGATACCAGTGAACGGGGTTCTCAGCCTCAGTTTGCTCAGGATGCTCCTCCGGATCCAGTTCCAAGACGAGGCCATGCATATCGTGAGTCGCCGCCGCTGAGCTCGAGGAGAATGAATCGCGAATTGCCTAAGATCAGAACCCGATCGGGTTCTGTGTACCCGGACGCACCAGTGCGCCAGCCGCCCACCTTGAGGCGAGGCCACTCTAATGAGTCGTATCGCGAGATACCGCAGGCATCGGAGGACTACGCTGGAGCGGATCGTTACCATGAGCAGTATGAGGGAATCTTGCGTAGCAGACACCAACCGGTGTATGGAGACTCCCCTCTGGAGCTTGACAACTCTGAAAGAGAAGGCCGTGGCACGCCGGCGGCCTTCTGCGAGCTGGATGATTCGTCGCCATACACTCCGAGCAAAGAGAGCATCCGGAGGACCACCAGCTCAAGCGGCAGCAGCTTCGAAGGCATCCACACAGCGGGTGTATCACCCTTGCGGATGGCTCAGGAGCCCGAAGCAGAAACGGAGGACGATGACGCTCGGGACACGTTCGACAGCTTTGGCGACCTCCTCGAGATCCGTGACGACTTGGACGACGTCGATGAAACGCTGGACACCAAGGACATGGAAGCAGTGAAGCGGGCTTCTCAAGTTAATCGCAAATTGTGGCAGCAGATTGCCGACCTTCGTGACGTTGCCGAGAATGTCTACCAGTATACGAAAGAGAGCACCGCCATGCACATGACGCAGGGTGGGTCCGTACGAGCACACTCGCGTCTCGATCGCCCCGGCTACTGAGTAGTAGCTCCGACCGTTTGATCCTGGCCGTGGAGATGGTGACAAGGGAGAATGGCAGCAGCCTATTTACTGGAATACAAGTTTTGAACCGATTGAGTCGCTTTGTCTTGCGTACGACAGACAAGAATGCCCTGACGAGGAAATTGAGAACGGGTGAGCGTTTCTCGAGTCTTCGTGGGACAATTCTACTGTGCGTACTGTTGAAGTGAGATCATGCGTGGATTCCAATTTAGGTGGAGGTTTTTGATCTGCGTTCTTATGCTTTTTCGTCTACAAGTAGAAATGGTCGACAACGTTGCATCTCGAAACGGATCGTGAGCTTTGGGATATGCGTGGGCGCATGGGAGGCGAGGCGGAGTCTGCGATTAGCTTCGAGTCGAGTCACCCACAAAGCCAGACCAAACCATGAGCGACGACGGAGTCAGTGGCGACGGGGATTCGCGTCTCGAGGCGTTCCTGGCTGTGCTCGAGAAGTTCGAGATCGAGCTGGATGATCCCGTGGAAACGGCGGAGGAATTCCAAGAGCTGGAAGAGCTGGACCTGTCAGAGAAGGGCTTGGCTGAACTACCTGGGGACTTGGTGCTTGTCCTGCCACCCAACCTCAAGACGTTGGCGCTGGAGAAGAACGGGCTTGCTCTACTTCCTGAAAGCTTCGGCAGCGACGCAGCTTCTACGGCTGCGTGGGGGCAACTCACAGAGCTTTACCTACGCGACAACGAGCTCACAAAACTACCTGCTGCTATCCGCGAACTTTCCAAACTTGAAAGTCTGTACCTGGAAGACAATAAGCTAACAAGTGAGGGTGTCCCCGACGAGATTGCCCAGTTGGCGGGCACCCTTGCTGGGCTTTGTCTACACCGCAACTTACTCACGGTCGGTCATGGCGATTCTTTATGAAAGTTGTCACGATACACTTGTCTGACATTGCCTTTGTAGACGTTCCCTGTAAGTTTGTGCCAGCTTATTCAGCTTGAAGAGCTGTATCTGGATGACAATGCGCTCGAGTCGCTGCCAGAAGAGTTTGGGATGCTCCAAAACCTGAAAGAGCTTGGCATCCTTGGCAATAAGCTCACCGCCTTGCCAGATTCCTTCAAGAATTTGCATCGACTGGAAATTCTGCATGCCGAGCGCAACCAGTTGGCCAAACTACCAAAACAATTCGGTGAACTTCAATCGCTGCGCAAGGCTTTCCTGCAGAACAATTGTTTGACCAAGTTGCACGCATCACTCGGTCGCTGCATAAAGCTCGAAATCCTCAACATCGAGGACAACTGCCTCGCCAAAGTTGCGAAGAGAATCGGCGATCTGCCCAAGCTGAAGCACCTGCTTCTTGCCAACAACAACATCACCGAGCTACCGTTCAACCCCGTCGAGAAGAACCCGAATCTACGCCGACTCACCTTGTCGGGCAATCAACTCACACCAGAGACGTTAGAGCTTGAGAAGCAAGTGGCGATGGCAAAGGTGACGGAGGAGGATGAAACGGAAGACTAGACACACATACACACGCACGGAACTGCATAATACACCGCTATTGCTTCTCTTCGTATGCATACAATTCACGCCACTTGACTCTTCGCAGTCCATGAGGAGGCAACCGCGTTTCAAGTGAAAAATGCGTGGGTGTCTAGATCCGTCTTGATGGGCGACGGCAAGGGTAAAGGTGACGGCGGGGGCAACGTCGCCATACCCGAACCTACCGCCGCACCGCCTAGCTGGTACATGTTCATGTTGTACGCACGCTTTCCTGCGGGCGTCCGCTTCGCAGAGCGAATTGGTGTGCGCAGGAACGTTCGTGCGTCCATGCTGATCGGAGGCAACGTCGTCGTTGTAGGCGTCGTGATGAGGGAGCACGGATTGGGTGGCGTTCGATTTGTCGATGACCGATTGCTGTTGCTGTAGTGCAAAAGACGTTTGCCCCCTTTTGCCGCCATCTCTTTCTGCTGACCGACCTGTGCACGGCAGAAACAATTGTTCAGTATCGGGCTAGTAGAGTTTTTTTTTTTTTTTTTTACCAAACTCGAGCACGGATCTCAACCGTACCAGGTAGTTGAAGGCGATGATCTGCTCCTTGAGTTGTAGCTGAAGACTATACGCACGGAAGAACGTCGGGTTCTGTTCCTCGAGCTTCTGCCACACGACATTTGCAAAAGCTGGATCCACGTTCGCCTGCTCCTTCAGCGTGATCAAGATGTCGTTCTGCACAGACAGGAACAAGTTAGCGCCACACGATGAATACGCTCTCGACTCATGACCTTAAAATGCGTACCTTGCTCAAATACTGCTGCAGACACCTCTCGATCAAGTTTTGCACACGTAGAATGTCGTTCCAGGAGAAAGTTGGGGGCGACGCCGGCGTCGGAGGTGGCCGTTTCGCCCCAACTCCTGCCGAACCTGAGCCGGTATTGATCGTGATCGCCGGTTTGGGCTTGCGAGGTACCGAAGCCACCCCAGCTCGTCTTGTAGGCGCCGAAGCAGCAACTTCCGGCGCTGACTGCTGTGGAACGGGCTGAGAAGTGTCATTTTTCTCCGAGCTCGGGGCTGTAAGCGATGAGAGCGACGTCGAGTCCCCACTGAGCTCCGCCAGACGTCCCTCTTCCGTTTTCTTGGAGCTTTCTGGCTCTGTTTTCCCGCCGTCCGCCCCTCGACCTGCTGCTCCTTGTGGCGTAAGACCCCTCCGCCACTGCGGCTGCGGCTCCTCGAGCTCTTCCCTGGGCAGCGACGAGAAGTTGAAGCCGAAGGCATCGTCGCCCGAGCTGGCGCTCGAGTCCGTGGACGTCGCCGCTCCAGCTTCGGTGAGGCTGGCGAGTGTCTCCGTTGGCTGCTGGTCCGGACTCGAGCTCTCTTGCTGACTCGCCAGCTTGAGCTTGCGCTCCTGCGCCGTGGGCGTGTCTCGAGCGTACAGCGACTCCATGTGCAATCCAGTTTGCCGCTTTTTTGCCTTTGCGTCGCCTGCTGCCTCGTGCCGCTGGGAACGCGCCGAGGGTCGCAGCGAAACGTCGGCTTTTCCTCTTGTGTCCGTTTCTCTCGAAGAAGGTTTTTGTGCCGGGTCTTTCGTTTTTGCCCTTGACAATTTGCCATTGCCACGTTTGCTTCACTTCAGCTCGTCACTTGCGCGTGGATGTTCGAGACAGACAATCCTTTGTGTTTTGTGGGCTCACTTCAACGTGGGCATCTAAAACTGAGGCTGTTTATTTATACGACTTGGTAGCAGGCCTCTTTATTTGGCCTTGTGCCTGTCATGCTGTGTGGACTCCTCCCTTGTGGCAAAGCTGCTCTTGATTGAGTTTTTTTTATTCCTTCGACACTTTCAGTGCCTACAGAAATTACGCAGTGAGATGGACGACGAGCGCTCCGACGTCGAAAGGCCGAGAGACGAGGAACCGGACGAGGCTGAGTTCGCCACGGATTCGGAGACGGCGATGGAAGCCCCGATCAGTATCGTCATTCCACCCACAGAAGAAGGAGCTTGTTCCTCTGCAAGCTGCAGCTACGAGGACGACGACCAAGTCAGCAGCAGCGGGAGTGCGACTCCGTCAATAACGATCCCAGCGTCGGTCGGGTCTCCTTCACCACTGATCACGACGCGATCTCCAGGCTCACGAAGCTCATTCGGCGAGTTTCCCAGCAACGCCAGCTCCCTTTCGACGTCGAGTGACACAGAGCTTGTAAGCCTTGCGTGCACTTCTCTCCGGCAAGCACCAGTCGAAGTGCGAGCTTTAAATTTAAGCACCACCACGAGAAAGCCTCGTCGCCCTCTCAAAAGTCTGAAGGCGCTATCGGAATTGACGAACCTCGTGCAGCTCGACTTGTCGGGGAATGCGGTCGAACGCTTGGACGGGCTGCAGCGATTCGCACAGTTGCAGACGCTCGCGATGCCTCGTAACCACCTCAAGACGCTGTCGGCTCCGCTGTTTGCTCTCAAAGGACTCACCCACGTAGACCTCTCGGGGAATTTCATCGCTCATTTGCCGCGAGCTTTCTCCGGGCTGACGATGCTGGAAGTACTCAACCTCTCCGGGAACAACTTGGGCACTCTGCGTGAAGTGGATGTACTGGGGCCACTTGCCAACTTGGTGTCGTGCAGCCTGGCCGCCAACCCGTTCTGCCGCCTACCGACGTATAAAGACTACGTCGTGTGCAAGATCCGCTCCTTGGAGCGTCTAGACGACGTCGAGATCTCCCGAGTTGCTCGTGACAGAGCAGCAAAGCGGTTCGGCAGCGCCATGTTCTCCCAGAGCGCGTGCTTGCGTGAAGCAGACCGAGCTCATGAAGACGAACAGAATCGTTTACTCGAGACACAAAGCGCACTGGAAGCCGAGAATCTTCGCTTGAAAGGCGAGCTGCAAGTCAAGTCGAAGCTACTACAGAATAAATCTCGAGCGTGGTCCAGTGCGACGGAACAGTTGCTGCAGCTGCAGCAAGAGGTGGCCATGCTCAATCTCGACCGTCGACGTTCCGTGTCGCTACCCAACGACGAACTTAGTGAAGCGGAACAAATAGCGATGGCGATCGCAGCCCGTCAAAAGCTCAGCACCTCGATGCAACCGCGACCGCAATCTGCGCCACGCATTCCGTCACCCAAGCGCAGTGTCGAAAAGCGGCGTGGTTCTTTTTCGGATCGCAACAGACAGCTCAGCCTCAGTCAAGAAGGTGAAGACGAAGAAGAAGATCAT
Source organism: Phytophthora pseudosyringae (assembly GCA_019155715.1). Lineage (NCBI taxonomy): Eukaryota > Oomycota > Peronosporomycetes > Peronosporales > Peronosporaceae > Phytophthora > Phytophthora pseudosyringae. The sequence continues at coordinate 16,070 of JAGDFM010000116.1, read as the reverse complement.
AGCCAAGAAGCTGAAGAAGGTGGAGATCATACGACCGAGTCACGAGACGCAGCGTGCATGCCGATGTCACCAGGTTTTACCCAAGCATTGAAGCGCAGCAAGAGTAAAATGTTCGCGGACGCCTCCTGCTCTCCACTTCGTCTGATTCCGCCTGTGATTATCACGAAACTTCCGCAGAGTGAAGCAAACGTCGAGACTGACAACGACGACGATGAAGGAGATGAATCCGAGCGGCAAGAAGAATACGACGATGTCTCGTCACCGCCTCAGCCGTGGGAGCGAGAAGATTTCATTCCTTTGACGCGGACGAACACTCTACCAGCGGCTAGTTTTACTTCTTCCGTGCAACAACGTGAGAGAGCGCAGAATCCTGCTTGGGATCGGAGAGCGGAGCCGCAAGTGGATCCAAATGCCGACAACGCTCCGAAACCAGCACGCCCAACACGCACGTCCGTGGACTTCGGCCTCCAAGAAGATGACCCCCTTGACGTGCACGATGTCAATGTTGGTAGGTCAACACGCTTCCCAAGTTTTGAAGACGACGCAGCGTGTCCAGCATACGAGGATTCGCACTATTCCGCTTTACAACTGCGTTCTTCGTCTGCCAGTGCGCTGAGCAACCGAGGAAGGAAGTTGAGCGACGGAACGGCCCCCACGTATTGCTCCGGCAGCCACTCGCTCCCACCTTCCCCAGCAAAATCCCCATCCAAACTTCGGGAATGGTATCGCAAGCAGAACGAACTGCGGCTGATGACACCTCCGCCTTCGCCTCCAAGAAAGAACCCCTCACCTCTGTACAAGACACAGCGGCGGCGTGAAGTTGAGGCTTCGCCGCTAGCTCCTTTCGTGGATAAAGACGTGCTGGCCCGACAGATCCAGGCGCTGCAGTCGTGCAAACAATCGCTCTTGATCGAGATCCGAAACGAGGAGCATCTGCTGCATGTTCTCAAGCAAGAGGGCGCTCAGTACGCGGACCAGATCGACTGTCTAACTGTGAACATCCAGGCGTGTCTGGACGGCGATCCAAGTGCCATTCGCTTCTCCTTCTCCCCGCCAGGTTCGCCCCGGAGTAAAAGTAAAAAGCTCCGAGAAGAAGAAACTGGTCGCGCTCGGCTGGAAATTCTCCGTAACAAGCTTCGGTTTGCCGAGGACAAGGAGAGGGAAATCGAGATGACAATGGTGCGGATGACCAAGCGCGTGTTGCATGCCGACCTGAATCCTGTAGAAGGCAAGGACGGCATTCGCGAAAAGTTTAGTCCGGTGGAGGCATCAAGAATCTCGGACGTGCCGTTTGACAAGGAGATTTTCGCACTTACACACAAACTGCAGCTTGTGATCGTGGAGAAGGAGGAGATCCACATGCAAATGAGCCAGCTAATGTCCCAACTGCACGGGCATACCACTGCAGAAATGAACTTGGGTGAGGATGACGGATCGGAAGGCGGCGTGAGCTCGAAGCAAGTGCAGTCGCTAGCCAAGAGCCGGCAACTGGCGGATGAACTTCGTACTCGCCATCGGGAGGTCACCGATCGAATTGAGCTCAAGGAGAGACGTATTTCATCGCTTCTGAAGGAGCTCAAGGAGGTTGAGGCCGAGCTGAGGCACATCAGTTCCTTGAACGAGTCTTCAGCGCTGAGTCCGCTCTTTCAGCGGGAACGAGCAGCTAGCCTCGAATTCCTGCAAGCTATGCGCTCTCGACACGGAAGCGAAGGTTCAACCGGTGACTTTCAAGCAGCAAGCACCGTCATCTCGACGGGGAATAATGCCGGGGGTAGCATCAAAACTCCGTCCACTTCCTCATCTACCGACGATCACATAGCGTTACCAACGAGTGGAGCTACCGAGCAAGGTACTGAAGCTCGATTGGTACCGTCAAATCTTCAATTCAAAGAGCTCCTGAAGCCGGAAATGCTCGAGGAGATTCAAACAGACATCTACGAGAAGCTGTCACAAAAGTTCGCAACTTCCGCCGGGAGATCGGCAGACGAGATATCCGCAAATGGAAGCTCAACAACCGACTTGCACCAAGCCATCGCCGCTGCACTGGAGACTCGTCTTCAACTTGGCACCAATGGATATCAACTTGAGAGTTCTCAGCAAAATTGTGCTCAAGCCGGAGAAAATCCGACAAACGCAGCAGTAAGTGTTGATACTCCGGATGAAGTTTGCTGCGATCACTTTGACGAGTTCGCACCCGTAGATTCACATTATGCGCGGAAGTACGTGGTGGCGAAGGACCGTGTCTCCACTTTTGCTCAGAACGTCAGCAGTGATGAGGCGGGTGCGGTCTCAACAATTTCCACGCATGTGACGAGTGCTCAGCGAATCCTCAAGATATGCGAACGACTGGAAGCTGCAGAGTTGAAGAGCAAGTTTGACCCCGTTAGTAAAATCGAAGTGGATCAGCACGGAACCAGTCGAGGTTCGCTGAAAATCCTGCTCCTAGCGGCCCGTGATCTCCCAACTGGACATTTGCGAACGAAAAACCTGGATCCGTACGTGCGTCTGGAGGTGGTTTATCCTTCCCATGCGCTGCCTCCATGTTCAAGTGCCAACTCGATGGTTGGGAGAAGTTTTCGTAGCCAGACGAAGAAGAAAAGTATTTATCCCGTCTGGGATGAAGATTTTGAGGTCGCTCCGATCCTGTCCCTCAATGGGTTTCTCCACCTCCGTGTTCTGAACGACCGCAGACTCAGCCGCGAACAGGTCGTAGGGGAGGTTCGCATCCCGCTACATACTCTGCTGCATCAGAAACGCATCGTGGAGTGGTTTTCGCTGGGTCTCAATGTCCCGCCTGCGTCGACGGGGTCAGCTCCACCAGGAAGCGTTGTGTCGAAACTCTGCGGCGGAGCTGTAAGACTCCAGCTCCAGTTATACTTCTCGAGCGTCGAGAGATACAAGCATGTTGTGGATGAGCTTGTCACGAGATATCTACACGACCACAGTCAGTTGCCACCGTTCATTGACGCGGTTGGCGGATACGAGAATCGAGGAGAAGAGCAAACTCCTGGAGTAGCCGAGCAGCCCGAGCAGAACGGTACCGAGTCGTCGTTGATGGCAAGCAATGGCGCCGAATCGATGGGCTACGATCAGCGGCGGCAAACGGACGTCGAGTCTCATTTCCCTCTTGATGAGCTCGCGACTTCACTGCCCTCGTACGCCGGTCAGCAGCAGCAGTCTTCACCCAGGCAAATTGTCAGCGTTGGTGCCACCAACGTCCTGTCAAGTTCCGAAACTCAAGGCAAAGATAGCTACGGGGCCCCAACTCAATGCTCATCGACCCAGTTGTCTTCTGAGCGGCGAAAGTCGTTGTGGGAGCCAAAGCCTTCAGCCGCCAATGATCGTCCCGTTACTACAGCAGCCATCGACGACAAGAAACCATATTTTGGTTTTTCTACCACAGAGCGGAGGAAACAAGCTCCAGCCCCGCAGTCGATGGCAAGTGGAACATCACGTCGGAGCCGAACACCCACAGCGCAGTCCAAGAGGATAAAGAGCGCGGCACAGCACAGCAGTTTGCGAGCGAGAAGCGTCGAGACTCCCGAGTGCTTCGACGAGTACAGTCCGTACCACCCAACCTTCAAGAGTGCAGACTTTCTGGACGGGTGCAACAATGAGCTCGGAGGAGCGAAGAACATTGGTCGCATCACGTCTCGATACTCGGACGGCAGTCGCAAGACCGACCTGAGCATTTTCAAGAGTCCAAGCTTGACCCGACGGCCGCCCAGCTCCGGTTTCCCCGAGCGCTACATCGGCCTGGACAACCAAACCTGCGAAAGACTCAAGCGGATCTTCGGACGGATGGATGGCACCCCTCAGTAGATGCTAGGCACTAGAACACCTCCCACGACGTTGTCATGTCAAATTGACACGTCCACATGGCTACACTCGTAAAATGGCTACATGCTCAACGACAGGGTTTTAACGCCCATTTACGTCTGGAATAGTACTTCTTCCTCCCCGCTTTACCGTAACTTTTGTCACTCTTCTTTTTTGTGAAGCGAGGGGCAATGAGTCTGCTGCGGCCCGAGACGCTGCAGGTCGTGGCGCAGAGCCTCGGCCTGGACGATATCCGCGACGACTGCGTGCGCGAGCTGCTGCCGGAGGTGGAGCTGCGCGTGCGGGAGGTGGTACAGGACGCGCTCAAGTTCCAGCGGCACTCGCGGCGACCGCAACTCGACCCTGCGCACGTCAACCAGGCGCTGCAGGCGCGGAACTTGGAGGCGAGTACCGCACTGCAGTACCTTAATTCGATGGGGTAGAGCACTCTAATCACTAACCCTAATTCTCTTTTTTGTGGATACCAATAGAGTCTGTATGGCTTCTCGGCCCCGGGCACCGTCAGGTACAAGCAGTGCGAGGACAACGAGGCGCTCTTCTTCGTCGAGGAGGAGGAGCTCGAACTCAGCGAGCTGCTGAACGCCCCCCTGGGCCAGATCCCGCTGCAGCCCGTTCTTAACGTCCATTGGCTGGCGGTGGACGGCGTGCAGCCCATGATCCCCGAGAACGAGTCGGTGGAGGACGACTCGACGTGCCACACGTCCATCAAGGACGAGGCCTTCGTCAGCAATGTGGACAGGAAGCCACGGGTCAAGCACGTGCTCACGGAGGAGATGCAGCTGTACTACACCAAGGTCACGGAGGCCGTCAAGAGCGACGACTTCGAGCTGCAGCGTGCGGCCTTCACCAGTCTCGCTCAAGACCCGGGCATTCACCAACTGCTGCCCTACTTCTCGCGCTTCATTTACGAAGAGGTGAAGCACAGCAACCACGACCTGTCGCTGCTCTTCTCGCTCATGCGAGCATGCCGCTGTCTGCTCGTCAACCAGAACCTGCACGTGGAGCTCTATGTACGTGAGCATTCTTGGTATTTGGGGATAACGTTGAGCTCATTTGCTGTACTATGTTTCAATCTGTGGACGTTCGGTATCCCAGCTGCACCAGTTAATCCCGGCTATTTTGACGTGCGTGCTGGGCACGCAGTTGTGTGAGAACCCGGCGGACGACCACTGGGCGCTCCGCAAGTACGCGGCCAAGTTGGTGGCTCAGATCTGCGAGCGCTATGGCGAAAAGTATGCAAATATTCAGGCGCGCGTGTCCAAGACGTACCACAAGGCAATCACAGACCCGGTGTGCCCATTTTCGACGCAATACGGCGCCCTTCACGGTAAGCTTCGGTCTGATACGCGTACTGCTTTGGAGAGAGTGACGGTTTCCTTATCTGATGCAATGCTGGCCGATTAGGTATGCTCTTCCTGGGCCCACTCGTGATGGAGAGTTTGCTCTTCCCCAACTTGGAGAGATACTACCGACGACTCGAGCCAGCGCTATCGTCATCGAACCCCAATCTTGTTGAAAGGCTCGAGGCACAGAACTGCCTCGGAATTCTCGTAGTAAGTAAATAATCCGGCCGTGTCGTATTTGCACTATTGACTGACTAACATATTTGGTGACATGTTGGATATGTGCAGCACGCTTCTGGAACTTATTTTCAAACGTCGAAGTCTGTGAACCGGGGGACTTCACCGTCATTGTCGGCATCTGCGATGGGCGATATTGTGACCCTGTTGTACGACGCTTTTGGAGAGAGCCTGTTGCCTTACATTCGGCCAGAACAGCCGACTGGTATGCTGGATATGTGTCTCTAGATACATCATCGAACACGGTGAAGTAAGCTGAAACAAGGGAACGCTTCAGTATTGGCAACGTAAGGAATTCATTTGCTGTAATTATCGTGAACTATTCGAGTATGTAGCAGTCGACTGGGTTAAAAGTTAAAGCGGGCCAAGTTTGTGGCGAAGTTGTGGTAAGTTGCGTGAGCGCTCACTTGGAGAACACCTTGTGGACGCGGCAGACCTGTGCTGAGGTGCCAGCTGATGGTGCGGCTGCCGTTGCCGGGGCGCTTGTTGGTGCATTTGTCGGGGCTGACGTTGCAGCAGTCGCTGTCAGCAAGTTTGGGTAGCTGGATGACTTGACCTGTCTGCCCCAAGTATAAAAGCCGAAATATTTCTCGAGCTCGAGCACCATGGTGGTGTCATCGGGTCGGCGATCGAAGAACATGAACCAAAAAACTTCCTGGCCGCCGCTATCAGGACTCCAGTTCAAGAAGGCCTTGTAGAAGGAAATGGAGTTGGCGAGGCTCGGAACATTGTAGGGCGCGAAGGAAGGTGGTGCTCCAGCAGTAGGGAAGCCGATTTCCGTGAGGCGAACTTTGTCTGACGAGTAGATGGTCAGCATGCTGTTCCAGGCGCCGTTGAGCATCGCCAGCGGGTTACTCGCAGTGTATGAAGCATCGAAGAATGGGTAAATGTTCACACCCACGATATCGCAAGCCCCAGCTAGCGCCAACATTTCGGAGCGAGTATTGGCGGCCATCCACTCGTTGTGTCGCTGCACCGTGCCGATGTTGACCGTACGTCCCGTTTCACTTTTTATTCGTGCACGCAGGGCCGTAACGCGACTCAACACCTGGGCAGCCGAGTACGGACCCGCAGGATAAACGTTCTCGTTGCCAACAAGGATGGCCTTGATTGTATCGGGGTAATTTTTTACGGCAGCGACAGCAGCGTTCACTTGGTCGTCGTACCAGCTCTCATCCGTCATGAAGACACCGAGGTAGAGCTGGACGCCGTACTTGGCAGCATGGGACGCCACCTGGTACCCGTAGAAACTGGAGTAGTAGGTGCGTACGACGGTGGCGTAGTTCTTCATGATGCTGAAGTCGGTGTCCATGGCCGAATCGAGCCCCGCAGCGCTGCCTCCGTTCAGCGGATACTCCGAGTTGTGGAAAGGTGAGTAGCAAACGCCTTGAACGAGGGGGGATGATGATTCAACGCGGTCTGGCGGCAGCACCGTGTCGACGAAAGGGCTCAGTTCATGGCCCGTGAAACCTTCGAGGTTCAAAGCAGCAGTTCGAGACGAGAGCAGCGACAACAGTGCCGACACCACAGGAAGCGTAACGCGGTGGCCCCAGAGCTGCATTTCCGGCTGGTTCTTCGTGCCTCGACAGCAGAGAAAATTGGGGAATGGCCAGCACAACGGTTTTCCAGGCACTGGACAAGGCGAGTCTGGGTGTACTAGAGCAGTTATATTATGCGATGTATTCTTACTGTTAGAATATTCAAGGAAGTGGGTTATGCGGAGTAGAGCACCTCGAGCGACTGGATTTGTGTGGGGTCGTCCAAGTGCCGTTTCCAGCATTGCAACGTGCGTGTCTGGTTGGCATTGAATGTCCACTCGAGCACTCGTGCTCGGCGTTCGAAGTCGACGAGACCGTAAGCTCGGCCAAGCCCAATTCCTCCGCCGTAGCACAGCTGAACGCCTTGACGCGAGTAGCAGTACTCGTTGATGTGGTCGTGGCCCACGAAGGTGGCCTTCACGTCGCCCACCTCGACGAGAGCGGAGAACAATCCGCTGTTCACCGCAGCGCTAGCAGTCTCTTCATTCTTGTCCCCCATCCGGTTCAACGGGGAGGCCAACGCGTACTCTGGAACTGGGATGTGGTAGTACATGACTGCTGGCACACTGCCGTTCAGCGACGAGTTGTTGTCGCTGTTACCGGTAGCACCTTCCGAAGCGTGAGACTTTGCCAACTCCCGGTAGAATTCGATTTGAGTCTCCTTGATCCAGTCGTAGTCGGAAGCATCGTTGACCAAAGGGTGTGTCGCCGTGTCGATGCTGGCATGCGAATCCAAGAAGTACATGCGGAAAACGGTATCTCCCTGCTTCCCCCACGGACCATTGGCCGGTGCCACAACATTCACCTCGTAGTTTCCAACGCCACCAACGCCACGAGGTCCGTACTTCACGTGCGAGTACTGTTTCCCTTCCACCATCAACGCCAGCATCTCTTCCCGTGTCAAACCACCTTCCGTGTCGTGGTTGCCAAACACAGCAGACCACGGAATTCCTCGACTCTCGACGCGCGCAGTGAAGATGTTCATGGCGAAAGTGTGCATCGCGGTGTCCAAATCTGGCTGGACGTTGTCGCCCGAGAACACGACAAAGTCAGGTTGCTCAATGTCAAGGAGTTCGTCGAGGAAGGCAACCGTAAGCACCTCGCGACACTCGTTGTACATTGGGTCGTTGCCCTCACCAGCACGGGCTGAGCTCGATGAATTGCTTTCTTCCCTCAGCTGCTCAGCGATAACTGAAGCGGCCGCCAAGAGGCTGGCACGGATAGTGTCCGGGCCAGACGAGCACGGGTAGTCCGGGTTTCCAGTGAGGTGCATGTCCGCAATTTGGAGCACTTTGAACGACAGCTCCTCGCTGGAGTTCGACGCAACTGCCTCCACCGAAGACGACACCTCGTTGTCGCTGCTGCCAGCACTACCCGAGTCGGAGGATGTTGCGTTCAAGACGTAGGGCTCGAACGTCCTCGCGAGGAAGAATGTTTGCACAGAACCCGTTGACTCGTTGCCGACGACGTCCCAGTTGCCAGGAATCGTTGACGAGAGATTGAAACCCGCAGCTTCGTCTTGAGACGTTTCGAACAGCGCCAGCTCTGCTACAAACGACGACGCTGCCTCGCTGGACACGGAAGACGTCGCGTTCGAGCTGTTGCCAAAGTCGACCGCACCCCATCCAGCACACAATTTGATCTGGCCGCTCGAGAGTTCCGTGACGTTGCTGCTGCTGTTGGCAGCTGCCGGACACGACTCGCTCGGAAGAACCACCGTGAGGTCGGTCAAGACGGAAAATGAACCAGTTGCGTTCGCTAGCGGGCGCTGCACGCAGACAACGACGTCGTTGGAGTCGCTGTTGGCGGCCGCACCTTCGGACGACTTGAGCACGAAGCCTGGCGTTTCCCACTCTCCTCGCGGCTCCAGTTCTTCGCAAGCGGAATAGATCGTGTCGGAGCTCACCTCGGTCAGCACTTCCAGCGCCACAATAGGGCGAACCGGGTAACGAGCGCTCAGGTAGACGCTAGAAGCATCCGACCCCATCTTGAGGTCGGTGGGCCAGGTGATCCAACCCGGCGTTTCATGGTTGTAGAAGGACTCGGTCGTTGTCATGAGGTCCACCACGTACTGCTGGGTGTCAAAAGCGGCGCTAGCTGCGACGAACTCCGCACAGACAAACACGTTGGAGCTCGGGTTCACGATCATCTGCATGCTGGACGGGCAGCTGTCGGCATCCGAGACGACCACAACGCGTCTCATCGCCGACACCCCATCCAGCTCGACGGAGCCCACATCCCCGTCGCTCTTTGCGGCTTCCACGCTCTGCTGCATGCACAAGTAGGAGAGCGTACTGCCAGACGAAGCCGCCCAGTTGACTCCCGTCGGGATCCACTGGAGCTCGACGCACTTGTCCTTGGAATCGTCGGCTGTCGTCGAGCTCACCAACGTCACGTTGAGCACAGCAACATGAGACAGCGCCAGCAAGCTGCTCGTCGTCCCTGAGGTGCTGCCATCAGAGGAAGAATTGTCGTCGTCGTCCGACTGAACCAGCACGACGACGACCGCGATCACTGCGGCCACTGCGAGCAGCGCCGCTGCAGCGAGCAGCGCTTTGCGGCGGGTGCTGATGGACCGGTGCTCCTTGCCCGGAACGGGCTCGTACTGCGTCGAGACCATCGCGCCACGGAGCGAGTGCGTTGAGTTATGAAACCGCAGCGGACGGAAGTCCGTCTGCTGCGGCGAATCTGGGGCTGGAGATGCCGGTACCTCCATCAAAGCCATGTCTGCGTGGGTGCCTGTGCTGGATGACTTGGTCGGCTACGATTGCCGGTTGACAATGTCGGTTGATGAGGCGATGGAGTTGTGATGGAAGTTGGTGACCGACGCGGTCTGTGGATGGCGCGGAATTCGGAGACTTGCGATATGCCGCGAGGAACGGGGAAACCCTCCGATGAATTGCTGACCTCCTGCATCAACATCGTGAGTGTCGTGTTATCAGAGAATGGGGTAACGGTTCTCAGGGTAGCGATGACAGTGCTTTTGTATGGATTCTTTTTACGAGCTATATCGGTACTTAGAGGTGCCGGAGATTAAAACGCAGCGATATTGGTTGATTATGAAGACATAAGCCGCCGCCAATGACTCACCGGTGAGGCCCCCAGCACGACAGGCTGCCCAAGTGCACTTCGTTGCCTCGGAGTCGGACATTGTCCGAGGCAACCAAGTCCGGGACAGCGCCAAGCAGACCGCGCCAGGAGGAAGCAGCGACTTTCCGTCTTCGAAGAGTTAAACATCTGCTACCTACGCTGCCACTTGATTACGGGGTACAGTATCTTGCCGATCTTTCTACATGTCCAACGCTCCAAATGGACATCAACGCGCCAGGGATGACGTTGGGGTAACGCACCTACGTTATATAACGTTGGGAGGATGTCCTACGCTCGGTCAGAGATCTGGCAGACCGCGCTTCGATTCCTTACTTCGTTCGTACAGCTTCGTCGTGCTAAAAATGTACGTGTTGGTCATTTCGAGCCGCCATTTCTTCCTGCCTTCAGCGAACTACATCTCCGGTTCGCTTAGCGGCATGCTCACCACGGCGGAAACCAGCGGGACGCAGCTACAGGGTGGTGCCAGGACATTTTCACGTTAGCGCTTTGGTGCATATTGATTTCAGGGTGTACAGCACACGCTCACCTCTCCTTGCCGCACACGAAGATGGACACATTGTCGGCAGCCCCAAGCTCCGAGATGCTCTCCACGTCTACAGCGTACTGGTATTGCACGTTCTGGAGACACCGCAAGCAAAAGGCGACAGCACGTGAGCTTCGATCAGCGAAAACCGACACACGGGCACCTAACTCACAGGAATCACGAGCGGGATGAGCAGCAGACTCTGCTCCACGCGGTACAACTCGTGATCGTAGTGGAAAGCGACGGTGATATCGGTCACAGCCTTCGTGCCAGCGTTCTGCATAAAAAACGAGGCCATAATACCAAAAGTGGTTTAGCTTTGCTTGCCAGGCTCACCACCGTCACAGTCCATTTCACTGGACAAACCTGAACATTCAGCTTGATTCGAAAGAATGGGCCGATTCCCTGGACCTGCGCGTTCAAACGAATTGCTGCGCCCGTCGAGTACGACACAGGCCCCTACCACCGAAGAAAACAATTAGCCCCTCCCCCCATTTCGTTCTCGCAGAGCAAAACCAAACGTACCTGTCCGTCTTTAATGATCTTGACGTAAGCACGAGCGGTGGTCAAACGCAACTTGCACAGGTCGCGTTGAAAGTGGCGATGCATTTCAGTGGCATGGTCGCGCTCGCGCTGGGTCTGCTCGACGTACAGGGTCGTTTTCTTCGGAATGTTCAGCGGAATGTCTGTTGGAACAAGAAAAACAAAAACGAAGTGAGCAACCACGAGGTCGTTTCATCGGAATGGTCGATTGTTACCTTGCTCCGGAGGAGGCCCAGCTGCCTCCGAAATCGCTTCTAGGCTCGCGGTGCGTTTCAGGATCTTCAGCGAAAGCGCTCCGCTCTTTTGAACGAGTACGAGCGAAGCTTCCTCGCGTCCGTATTGACCAAATCGCATCCCTGTAAGAACCGTTTCCGTGCTCAGTGTGCACACCTTTACCTTTTCATTGTACAATGTCACTTCTCCATTGCGCAACGCCACAAGAACACCCCGAGTATCCTTTGTGCGCCGAAGACTGAAAGACTCGAGGGCTACAATGTCGTCGCTCATGGTTAGGCTCCAGTTCTTCTTGCCCTTGAGGTGGTACGACGTGAGCTTCCGACTCATGGATGCAATTACGATACTTTTCTCGAGCTGCACCAGACCGCACGCAGGGGATTCCAGCTCAATCACTGACTTCAGCAGCTCTCCATTCTTGATCATGAATACAGAACCGTTGCGCGTCGTGATAACAAGTCGGCACTCGACCTCCAGCAGTCCAACAGCTACAATTTCCACGGGCACACCAGGAACCTTAATCTGCTGGACGAGAGATGTCCCCTGCGGATCCAAGACGTATACCATGCAACCTTCAGTTGCGACGACAAGGCTTGATCACATACAAATGAAAGATCAGTAAAGCCCCCTTCCAAGCGACATGGCTTCGTCGTCTAACCGTACCAGCTAACTGCATCCTTGTCGTCCATGTTCTTGTTGATAGAAGTCATGCAGGTCACGCAAGAGCTCTCCACAAGTGGATCATCCATAAACCTCGACACGTATTCGGCCTGCTCTTCAATGTTGTCTATCGCCAGCAGACCCCGCGAGCGCTCCGACAAGCGAATGCCTAGCCCACTAGAGAACACTCTTAGTTACTGAAGACGGCAGCATCTTTCACAACAAACAAAAGGTCTAGTTACCGCATCGTTGAGAGTTGGACGAGCGCGTCGGGAACCTCGATTGTGCACTTCGCCAGAGCTTCCCAAAGTTTCGTTTCCTGGGCGTCAATCTCGATCGACGGGACTGTGAACTTGTAGTGTGGCCGAAAGTTGCGATAGATGAAGATGTATGGGCCCGATGCAACTGCAATCGCTGGGATCCGTGGTCGATTGTTATCTGTACAAACAGAGCGACGTCACCGTCAAGTTGAGGCAATCCACAGCCGAATTTGCGTACGTACCCGAGTAGAAGTAGCTCAGGGCTGAGGGCACTCCAAGAACAGCTTGCTCTCCGTGGAGTGACGAGCCTGTTAGCGATATTTGCGCATTGTGAGGACCTGAGTGGGTGAACAAGGAGCTAGAATCAAGGTAGACAAGCTTCGACCTTTGTACATCTTGAGTCGCTGATCTTCATCTGCAACTACGAGCTTGGCGTCTCCATCGCCGTACACATCCACCAACTGCATGCAGCTCGATCCAGCTTTGATGCCTGCGACGGAGTTGTGGTATGCCGAAAGCCACGGGCTCTTCGCTACCTTATTAGTAGACGCATCCGCCGCGGGGGCCACATCCTTTTCGATGTCTTCAGTTGCAGACATGGCCAAGCTTCTTGGTAGTGCTCCCAGTCCAGCAGTCTAGAATTAAAAGCCGGCCTGGCGAAGTCGACGTGAAGGGGCACCCTTGATCTTGAAAGGTTGGATCGCTACAAAAGCGTTCATGCTATTCGGATACCACGGCTGAATAGGAAACCTTTTGCAAATACAATAGCTTACTCTCTCATTCTTGCTCACATGCTTCCCAACTTGACAACCTTATGAAATGCTCCGCTTCCGCTTGGAAAAGTGACTGACAGGCGAGCCTGATAAATTACTGAACTGGTCGACGTCTTCGATGGATCGGGTATCCAGCACCTGCACACGCCACCACAACAACATCAGCACTTGCAGCAAGGCGGTCATGCACAACAATACCGGCATAACACCGATCGAAGCAGAACGCACCATGAATCGATTCGAAACGAGGTCATAGTGCCTCCAGATCATGGACTCGTCCACCACGGGCACGCGGATGATGCCGCGGTGGTAGCAGTCCGGAATCAGCCCGCAGCGACACGTGCTGAGCGACGTGCATCTCCCCATCCGGCGAATCGGTACCCACAGCGCGCTGCACGCCTCCAGAAAGTCAGGCTCGAACTCGCAGCCGTTGCACACGACGTTGACCGCCAGCACGGCAAAGTCGAACATCTTGAGCTCGATCCGCTGACTCGTGAGCGACGCGGGCACGTCCACTCCGTTCATCGCCAGCACGACCGGCGCCAGCCGCTTGGTCCGCGCAGCATCTGCATCTCCACCCATGGGCCGGTTGGCAAGCGGTCCGACGCCGAAAATCGCCCCCTCGCTGCCTCCTTTCATGCGCACTTCAAGCTCCTGCAGCTCGACCGTCAGTGGCCGGGGACGCAGGTTCTGCACCACGACGCGCAGCTGGATGTACGGCGTCCCGGCGGTCGAGAGGATCTGGCAGTTGGAGCTGTGCGCTACCGTCATCCACACGTCGGCACCCTCGTCTCGGCCGCGGCCCCACACGATCTGGTGCTGCAAAAGGTTGCACAGAGCGTCAGCTCCTCCGCCCTTCCCTCGCCCGAACAAGACGCTGTGGCCCTCACCTTGGTCGTGTACTTGCCGCGCGGCAGATACCGTACGCGGTCCAGGTACAGGTACAGCTCCAAGAAGCTGCTGCTGCCGGTGCTGCGCTGCAGACGCTCGGGGCGCGGCAGCAGCCAGCGCGTGACGCACAGCCGGCGCCAGATGACGTCGCTGGCGCACATGGCGCTCCACCACGAGTTCACTTGGCTGCAGGAAACGGTCAGAGGGTAAGTGCGGGATCGTCACTGGGGATGGAGGGGGGGGGGGGGGCCCCGCACCCCCCCGCCTCCCCCCCCCCCCCCCCCCCCCCCCCACGCAACGCACAGGGCGGCCATGAGGTCGGAGGGCGACAGGAAGCCGGCCACGTAGTGCACGAGGTCGTCCGTCATGAGGTCCGCCGCGGACGCGGGCGGCGACGATGGGGCGCCCATTTAAAAGACGGTCTGCGGCTTCTCTCTTTGGACTGCATAGTGACGGGCTGCAATGGAGACGCCCAAGGCACGCGCTCCTGTTGACGAGTGGATTGGCCATTACTGGGCATTACTGCTAATATCGCGCTAGTCGCACCTGCGCACGGATTGGCCAAAAATCGAAGGCCATTTCAGCCAATCCTGACCGATAAAATACGTTAACTGCTAGGATTCTGCCGAACTCCCCCACAGGGGGTGGTCCGCGAGAGGCGGCGCCACGTCAACTGCCGCATCGGTCTCCATCTTTCCCTGTCTGTAATACCATATTCGCCTCTGACACACAGTGGCTGCCGTGCAACGGTAACGCAGTGTACCACCTGATCCACACAATCCAATTTGCCGTCCACTGCTCAAGACATGGCGACTGCGAATAGCGCCCCAGACGCTGCAGCTTCGCCCCTCCTGCATGCGCCCACTGTGATCTCGCGCCGTCAGATCCTTCGGCGGCCGCGACCCCGGTGGCGCTGGATATGGACGTATGCCAGCCACGATAAGGCAGAGGCAGCACTGCACGCATGGACGAAGGCGCACGGCTTCAACGTATCTGGAAGACGCACAAGGAACAACAACAACGGCGAAAATTTGTATTCGCAACTTCGAATGCGACCGCTCGGGCAAGCCCAAAAACACTCGCAAGCTTACCAACGAGGAGCGTGTGCGGCCCAAGCGAGGATCGAAGCGGTGTGAGTGCCCCATGAGAATATCTCTACACGCTGTCAACAGAGAGGAACCGACAGGAGAGTGGGCAATCGTTCATACTGGGAACGGTAGCACTCTTCACAACCACAAGCCTTCCAGCGACGTTCGGATTCATGCTGCACACCGTCAGCGTTCAGCTCGAGCAGTCATCGGTGCAAATACAGACTCAGAGACATCTCTGCAAGGTTTGGTTGAGGCTCAATCCGCAGCTGGGGTTCCTGCTGCCAATATCTATGCCATCGTTCTGGACCAACATCCTGATGCCTTGGTGCTTCCCAAGGACATAGCCAATTCCAAGAATGCGGCACGGCGACGCGTGCTGGCAACCGATACCCCTCTTCAAAGACCTCCACAAAGAGCGTTTTTTTCTACTGATTTGCGCTTTACCCACAGACCCAGCGTCTCAAGTATTTGATGTGGGCGCATCCTGCAACGGCGAAGCTCTACAAGGCCAACTCAGACATTCTGGTAATGGATTGCACGTACAAGACCAACAGGTTTGACCTCCCTCTCCTGAACATCATCGCGCTGACTGGAATGGACACCGTACTTCCTATTTGCCAGGCCTGGCTTCCAGGAGAGCAGAAGCCTGACTACACTTGGGCCCTCAATATGCTGCGTCTCATGATGCTGGAATATGATGTTCCAGTACCGCGCGTGATTCTAACAGACAGGGATGAAGCGTTGATGAATGCTCTTGCCGCTGTTTTTCCCGATGTCCCCACAATCATTTGTCGGTGGCACATGAATAAAAATGTGCTAAGTAAAGCGAGAGAGGTCCTGGGAAAGATCACCGTCGCGAATGCAGCTCCCGGCCAGCCTAAGAGTGTCAACACTTTGGCGACTGACAAATTCATGGCGCTTTTCTATCGGACTGTGGATTCTGAAACTGAAGAAGATCTACAAGCAAATAAAGCGGCGCTGGCGAGGTCGAATGCGCAACTAGCTGCGTATCTCGATAAACATTGG
>JAGDFM010000115.1:43947-101792 GCA_019155715.1 Phytophthora pseudosyringae | reverse complement strand
CCGAACGGCGGTTCGAACAGCTTTTGCCATCAACTTGAACTCGCCGTACACATTGAAGATCGCCAGTGCCATGACCGATTGAAACACGACCACGACCTTGGACACCACTTCCAGCTTGCAGTCGTCGTTCTGTCGGATGCACTCCATTCCACACTTGACCGGGTACGCAATTGGACACTGAGCCCAGCACGTGTCCCATTTACTATTGAACTCGAGCGGGCAGGTCTCTCCAATGTGAGACTCGCGATAGCACGCTGTATCGGAAGCCTAGTCACCGGACCAACCCAGTTATGGTAAGTCGGCGCGAATGTACTGACGGCCACTGTTGCAGACTCAATCGTGATCTGCCCTCGAATTCACGGATGCCCCGCTTGACGATGACGAATAAGCTTGGTTGGTCATAAGTGTCGATGACCGGTCTGTTGTTGGTAAAGCAGAAAAATTGAAGGACTGCACAGCCGCTACGGTTGCAGTTGGTGTCGGTATGAAGATATCTTTGATGTTGTGGAACCCGAACACTGGTGTGGACGTAGCAGCAGTAACGAGCAGCGACAGCATAACATACCCCGCGACCATGTAGTCCATTCGCCTCGCACCGCAGGACCGACCTGCTGCAACCAAGCTGAAGAAAAAGGAAAATGGCGCTCGATATCGTTGACGTGTCATGCTTTAGGAATACAGTTTTCGAACACGTTTGGCTGAGCGGGGACATTCGCTGAGCCGAGCCCTTTGTCTGTCCGATTGTTGGTGTGCTGGCGTTGTGGTCGCGATCTCTGACTTCAGAATGCACAGAGGTGGGGCAGATCGCCAAGAACAGATATAGCCTCTTCTTGCTCCGATCTCAATATCGGCACCCAATTCTTCGGCACCATGTGAAAACTCAGTGCAGGAAGCAACATTGAATTTTGTGTGATGAGCACTTTCATCTACTGTAGTCGGATGCTCTCATCCATGCGCGATTTAATCACGAACAAGTCATCTGATGGTCATTACAGTGAAAAGTAATTTGCTTGAACGCTGCGCAGCAAGGAAGCTATTTTGAACTGTTACTATAACAGTAAAATGAAAAGTGCATCGCTAGCCCAGTGGCAATACACTTTGGCAGTTGAGCTATCAATGAGTCGACTGTTCGTGGCCGAATCGAGTGGGGCTCGGGTGCAGAAGAGCAGGTCGATAAAACTTACAGGCTGTTTTTGCCCCGAAATGCAGCACTCAATGCCACGATATTCGTCTATAATACCGTAAGATCATTGTCGTGAAAAGCTAGACAGATTGCGGTGGGAGGGGTACAATGAGCATTGTAGCGGAATTGGTGTACAACAACGCGCTAGATGCAATATGACAAAGTCTAGCTTTTCGATAGCCTCTATTCACAGCAGATGGTGACCATAGGTCGTAGGACACTCGACGTTGCATTGGTGCACCCATTCCAGTATGACCACCTGTGGGTCGGTACTACGCGAGATCAGGCGAAGACTTACTTGAGAATGCTCTGAACGTAGGCGATGGTGTCCTGCAAGCTCCTCGGGTATCGCACCGGCTCCACATCAAAGTTCTACCCCGCATACCAGTTAGTTATAATTTCCAGTCCGTGCAAAGTCCAAAATGCAAGCGTGTACCTCAATGTTGTCGATTTGCGCCGCGATGTTCGCGAGGGTGAGTTCTTCTTTCGGGAACACGACACCGCGTGATCGCTGCCAACGCGCCTGGGACACCCAACCGCCACCCACTTCGTACACATTGCCGGTTCGGTCGCAACTTTCATGGCACAAATACCTACCGAAACCAACAAGACAACCACTTATAGGAATAGCATCGTTGCCAGGAGAAAAAAAATACAACCCCTGTCGCTCGAACACTCACGCAACGAACGCCGCGACGCTCTCCGGCGTCAACTTGTCGTTCAGATTTTTCTCCAGTAGGTTCTCCGTCATCTGCGATTTTGCCAACGGGGCTACGACGTTTGCCATAATATTGCGTTTGGCGCCTTCCTTGCACAGCGTGAACGTGAGACCGGCGATGCCCAGCTTCATCGCCGAGTAGTTCGCCTGTCCGAAATTCCCGTACAGTCCGGAAGCCGACGCGATATTCACAATGCGACCAAACTCCTGCTCCCTCATGACGGCCCACGACTCCTTCGTCATCCTGCAGCAATGCAGCGCCACAACATTAATGCACTACCCCCTCCACTTATTCTGCCCCCCTCCCCCCACCTCATGGTGCCTTCCAAGTGCACTTTGTAGACCTCGTCCCACTGCTGCTGCGTCATCTTGGCGAACGAACTGTCGCGAATGATCCCCGCGTTGTTCACGAGGATGTCCACGCAACCCCCTGCAGTGCATCACAGTGTCAGCCTGGGAACTTCTCTCTAAATGGTGTCAACCTCAGCCCCCGTACACTTGTCCAGTGCGGCGTCCACGACTTTGCGTCCATCAACGACGCTGTCGTAGTTGGCCAGCGCCCTGTCGCCCCCTCCGAGGCGCTGCACGACGGCGTCGGCTGCAGGAGCTTGCGGGTCGTTGACCAGCACGTTGGCCCCCAGTTGGCCCAGGTACTCGGCGTAGGCGCGGCCCAGACCGTTGCCGGCGCCCGTGACGATCGCCACTGAATGCATGCAGACAGACAGATATTGAGAGGAGGGGGTAAACAGGGAGGGGCGGACGGTGGCACTTTACCACGACGGTCGAAGCGCATTTTGAAGAGTGTTGACGTCTACTTTGAAGTTAAGAAGATGATGTGAACCACGTAACATTGGTGTGGAAGACATTCACTGTCCGACAGCATGATGTCCCCTTTTAGGCGGTCTCAGTATGTGAACTGCGACTTTTATGTCCGGACAGCGAAGATCTGGGGTCCGTCTTTGCAGTCGAAGCGAGGTCGAGCATGGAGCTGTACGAGTGCGAGGACGCGGTGCAGGTGGCGCTGCAGCAGCGGCGGCCGCAGCACATCGTGGGCATCATTAACAAGGCAGGCGAGCGGCGCTTTCTCCCATAGTTGATACATCTCCATCCGCGGCCTAACGAACGTCATACTTTATACGCGCCAGTTCCTGGCCCGGCAGCACGCGGAAGGCCAGAGCGCCGTGCCCGCCATCGACTTCGTGTGTCTCGACTGTCGCGACGACGGTGTGTGCCACGTCAACACAAGTTTAGAGAATCTCAAGTGTATGGACTCTCTAAACTTATGTACTGGACGTGTGCAGGCCCCGAGGGCAACGCGCGCGCCTTCTTCTCGGCGCCGCCGCCCACCGTCGTCTTCTGCGCCAACCGCCTGCACTCGGCGCGCGAGGTGGAGGAGACCATGGTGCACGAGCTCATCCACGCCTACGACGTGCGTTGATTGGCCGAGCACGTTGAAGTTGAAGCTGAAGTTGAGTTGTGCGTTCATTGACACAAGTGTGTGGGGTCTCTCTGCTGTTTGCAGTTTACGGTGCGCAAGATGGACATCACCAAGGCGGACGTCTTGGCCTGCAGGTGGGCCACGTCCCAAGTGCAGACATTAGTGCTGTTGGTTTATGGCGCTGACCAATTTTTGACTGGTCGTTTCGGTGTAGTGAGATCCGGTCGGCGCGCGAGTCCGAGTGCTACCAGAAGGCGAAGCTGCTGGAGACGGTGCTGCCGGATGTCGCGTTCTTCCAGAAGAGCGCGCGCTGGCTCAACGCGCGGTGCGTTCGTGAACACGCGGTTCGATCGACAAGCGTAAGTGTTTTTTTTTTTTTGCGCAGCTGTTAGGAACCTGCTTGACTTGAATTGAACGAGTGGTGGTGATTTTTGTGCGTTTTTGCAGTCCATGTTTCCTGCCGAGGCGCGGGACCAAGTCGACAAGATGTTCGACCAGTGCTATACCGACCACAGTCCTTTTACGAGTAAGTGATCCTCGTCGCGTGGTCTTTAAGCGACGCACGCTGGATTGGTCGTGCCAATAGAGGACGATTATATCTTTTTTATCCGAGGCAACCAGGTTTTCTGTGGCGTGGACATCATCAGCATGCAACAAGTGTGTCAATTCCATTCTTAGGGTCCTCCGCAAATGAGGCGCGACGGTTAGTTAGTAGTGTCTCTTGGCAGTCGAGATATCTGCCTTGCTTTGAAGAGATTCTGTGCAGCCGAGAAGACCAGCAGCCATGTCTTCGGCAAGCTCAACGCCGCCTAAGATTAACACGAAGGACCCCAAGGTGCGCGCAGAGCTGTACATGGCTTCGCACGGCATCAACGAGCTCTTTGAGGGCCTGGGAACGCTTCTGCTCTACCATCGACCGTCCAATCCTCGCGAATTCCTCGTCCAGCAACTCGGCGAGATGCGAAAGGCAAAGCAAGAGCAGAGCCACGTACGGACGGATACATTTCTGCCATGTTGTGGTAATTGACTTCCGTCTCCAGCACGTTGACGAGACTTATTGGTTGTGCGTTGTTGCACTAGGTACCGTTCTTTGAGGAGCACGATCTCAAGGCGATGTTCGCTGCGTTCGACATCAAGGAGCAGGGCTTCGTCACCACGGACCAATACGATCAAGGTTCGGCATCAAGTACAAGGTGGAATGGTTCGCTCTGCGGCTCGGCAGTTAACTTCTCTTTGTTGGTGGCTTTGTAGCGCTGCAAAATCTTGGGATCGAAAAGCCAACGCTGCGCCTGCCTGAGTCCGTGTCGACTATCAATCAAGCTCTCTTCATTCGCAGTGTGTACGTATTTTCAATTGAACACTCGTGTAGGGGTGTTCTTCTGCTCAACTAACTTCACTAAACATTTGCAGGACTCAAGAGATCAAGAACGCGTCGGCCTCATTCATGTGAAGGCTCCCTCATCATCTCGATACCCCATCGCAACTACATGAACTAACAAAAGGCATTTTCTCGACATAACGTTACTTGTGCTGGCTGACGTTCTCGCTAAAACGCGAGATACGGAGGACACGGACAAAACGATCGTGTAAGTGCGCCGTGAGAGTCGTTCCGACGCATGTCCAGCAGTTCAAGCTTCGGACAGAAGCGTCTGAAGTTGGGTGTGGTGAATACGTTCCAGAGCGCCAGGACGCCATCGTTACGTATCCTGTTCTGACGTACATCGAGTCGTCGCAGTGCATGAAGTGTGCCCCGGAAGAACGCGTGCGCAAGTGCACGAGCTCCTTCGTCGCCCAGTAAATTCCCCTGCAGCCCAATGTCAAGCAAATCTGGCAGCGCCCCCTTTTCAAGAGCGGTGAGTAGTGTCGCGAAGGCCTTGCTATCGATATTGTTGCACCGTAGGTCAAGCTCTTGGAGCTGCGCACAAGCACCGCGAGTGAAGCAATCTGCCAGCGCCGCTACGCCCGAGTACTTGACGAGGTTCCACCCCAAATGAATGCTTCGTACCCGGGGACATGCACCAGTTAGCAACGACCGAGCTAACTCCTTCGCCCCTTGGTCGCCGATCCGTTCGCCTCGGAGCTCTTCAACATGCTTACATCGTTTCAAGTTGAGAGTAAAAAACTGCCGCTTCGCCGCCGACATTGGCGGACGTGATGCCGATGCTTTTCGAGCAAGAGGTGAACGAGAATCGGCATCGTTCGTGAGCGGAGCTTTGTTCACTCGAAGTATCAGCACTGTGGAGTTCTCATCCTGCTCCTCTGGCAGTGGAGCAGGGGGCGTGTTGATAGCTGGGAGTATCCCGTATCGCCTCCCCATTTCGCTAGAGGCGTCGATGCACTGCTCCAGATTGTCTAGAGTCGCCTGCTTGTCCTCTTCATCACGCTTTTCCGCCTGCACTATCTTCTCTGTAGCCTTGCAAAACTGATCCATACGATTCGCAGCCTCGATAGCAGCAAGCTTCTGCTTCTCAACGGAGCGGTTTTCGATCGAGAACTGTGTCAGTAGTGCAGTTCGCTTCTCGCTTTTGACGATTGCTAGGCTGTACTCCTCCAGGAGTGTGCGAAACTCGACCTCCTTGTCCTTGGTGAACTTGCGCTGAGCTTTGCGCTTTACCTTACGTTCACGACGTGCTGCCTTCTCCACTGCTGATTCCTCACGACGCTTTCGATCTTGCTCGGCTGCTGCCACACCAGCTGCATTGTCAGCGTGCCATTGAGCCACCGCCTTCCACTCGAGAACAGGATGGCGTCGTTCAGCTAGCATGCCTTGCTGCTTGGCTCTCAACGCATTCGATATACGTTGCAAAGGACCAAGCTCCGGCTCATCGTCATCTTCCTCACTCGAGTCGTCGTAGCTGTCTTCATAGTCATCTCCGTCGGAGTCGTCCTCGTCGCTATCGTACGAAGAAGACACTTCGTTGTTTTGAGCTGGGGACCCTGCACGCTCAGCGCCCTCATCATTGGGGGTCCGAGCGGGGACCAAACCAGTCGATAGGGTGCTTGCCAGTTGGATAGACATGTTGGGCTGCCACGAACCAGGCGCTTGCCACGACGACGTTGTTCCTTGCCTAGGCAGTACCAACATCTCGAAATATATCAGCAGCGGCCACCTTCACACGAAATAGACCATACCGACCTGGACTTGGAAGTGCGATGCCGTTCTCGAACCGCCGACCACGTGAGCTGTAAATACGCTTCGGTGCGGTGATGCGCACCGATATTCGAGAGGCCGTCGCATCTCCTCCCCGTGCATATCGTCCGCAAAAGCACCGCACCATCGCGTTGCAGTAGCACCAGCGTATTCTTAGAGGCACGCAGGCGTTATGGCGCGGTAGTCCATGCCGCTGGACGCTTGCTGTCTCCTCCTTGCTGTGACAGGAGTGCGCCTCGCCAACGCTGAGCTGCTCTCCCCCATTCGCGAATTTTCCTCGTAGAAGGCCCCGCAAGTCTCACCCAGTTCGCCAACTCAGCACAGCAGCCCGCCACGATGGTGCACGAGCGCGTTCCCATGGCAGTTCGTCTGCTGACGATCCTCCTCGCGCTGATCGCAACCGGAACGGCCGGCTCCGGCGGCATCAAGAGCTGCAACTACGGGCAGGAGATGTTCCGGTCCGGCAACCAGATCTACTTCCTGCTCACCATCGGCGCGCTGGTCGTCATCGCGTTCACCGTCCGCGTGCTGGCCTTCGACGTGCGCAAGCTCCGGCAGCCCAGCGCCCGCCACGTCGTCACCTTCGACTCGGTGTGGCTCCTGTTCACGTTCGCGAGTGCCGTGGCCGTCGCCGCGGCGCCCGTGGGCTCGTCGGTCTGCTCGGGCGTGGACAGGGACATCCAGACCCTGCTGCAGGAGGTGTGCGAGTTCAAGTGCTCCAACATCGTCACGGCCGTGGTCACCATGTTCCTGGCGACCATGTGCATCCTGTTCGACATCCTCTTCACCACGGGCGCCATCCCCGTGGGCAGCGGCGAGAGGCCCGCCGAGGACTTTACCTTCGGCGAGAGCGTCGGCACCCCGCGCAGCCAGAAGGCCGCCGCCAACCGGGGCGCCGCCGAGGTCTAGCGATAGATAACGCGGGTCGCTCAAAATATCAAACACTTTCGAGCCATTATTTGACTCACCAAACCAACTTGGCCTCCAGTATGCTCTCCGTCGGGCTCAGATCTGGACTCAGATTTGGTTTTCGCTTGGTGGTGGCGACCTCAGTCTTCGAATCGCCCGCCCGCGCCGCAGTCCGTCCCCCGCGTCTCGTGCGCCAGCTTCCCCTCCCCCCCCGTGGACCCCAGAGCCAGAATGGTGCGTGCCCGAGCCCTCCCACGCCTCCCCCAGCGTCTCCGCCTCCTTCGCCACCCTCGCAACGCGCGGTAGACCCTCTCGAACCACCCTCCAAACTGCTCGTACTAACGCCTCCAACCCCCGTTTTGTACGCTGTCGCTCTTTGCCTCCGTCAGGCGGAGCCGCCGATGCGCGACGACTTCCCGCCCGCGGACCCCCGAGGGGGCGGCCCCCCGCCCATGAACGCGCCCTACGGCGGCCGCGACGACTTCCGCCGACACCGCAGCGACAGCCGCGAGAACTTCGACATGCGCTTCCGCGGCCCGCGCGGCCGCAGTCGCAGCCGCAGCCCGCCGCGGCGCGGCCGCGGGCCGCTGGACTGGGACGCGGGCCCGCGCTTCGACGAGGCCGGCCCGCCCCGGCGTGACGCGCGCGCGTCGTCGGCGCTGCCGGAGCCGCTGGTGTCGTACAAGGTCTGGATGATGCGCCAGACGGACGAGGCGTCGCCAGAGGTCTACCAGCAGCGCTACGAGGAGTACAAGAAGAAGCACGTGCAGCGCGTGCTGCGCGCCTTCTTCGAGCTGCACAAGCGCGAGGAGTGGCTGCAGGAGCGCTACTCGCCGGCGCTGCGCCACCGCGTGGACAAGCACAAGACCTCGCTGCAGATCAACGAGGCCAAGCAGTTCGGCGAGCGCGTGCGGTCCGGAGCGGCCAAGGTCTGTCTCGACGAACAGCCGCCGGCGGAGAACGGCGTGAACCCGCTCGGCGAGGACTTTGCCAACGACTTGGAGAACAGCGCGCGCGTTCTGTACGTGCGTCGTGTACCGTGCGCTTGCCCGGTCGGCACGCTCAGCGAGGCCATCAAAAAGGCGGTACGTGTTGCTGTTTTGCACTGCGAGGAGTGCTGTGCGTGCGAGTGGTGCACTGATGACGTGAGCTGTTGTGCCGGTGATTGCAGGGAGGGCCGTTCGTGCACTTATACCTGTCGGACCCGGTGAAGAAGAGTGCGTTTGACTTTGACCGCTCGGCGTACATCATCTACGACAGCGCGGCAGCTGCAAGCGACGCCATGCCAAAGATCCACAACACGTTCGTGGAAGACGGCAATCAGTTCCCACCCTTTCGTCTCCAGGTGTCTCCTCACCGCGCCCGTGCGCCGCTGAAAACTCCGTCGTACTTGTCTGTTCCGGAGCGTCTGACGGGTGACTATCAGCAGTCTCTTGCGCTGGCCAAAGCGCTGGACGCGCGTCTGTTCCACGGCGCGAATGATAAACTGGCGCGCTTTGGCATTGAGGGCTTGCTGGCGTCTGAGGAGATGGCGCAGAACTACTCGACTGATAAACAGAAGCTGGACGTTGTTGTGGCATACCTGCGCCGCGTACACCACTATATTTATTATGCCGGTGTGCAGTGCCTCGACATGGGTGACATCATGCATGCTCACCCTGCGCTCTTCTGCCGCCCACCGCCTTCGGCTCGCGATATTGAGGAAGAGAAGGCTCGACAGGAAGCCACGGCGGCTAGCACTGCGAAAGAGGAGGAGGGTGCCCCGACGGAAGAAAACAAGGATGACGCCGCGAATGCAGAGGCAGGAGGAAAAGAGCCGGCAGCTTCAGCCGCCACTGGAGAAACTGCTAAGGCTATTGGTGGATGGGCAGCAGCGTTGGATAAAAAGGTGCAGGCGTATCTGAAGGAGCTGGCGCCTGAGGTTGTGGAGGCCAAGCGTGCGAAGAACCGCGCTCTTGTTGACGAGATCGAAGCTCGTGAGGAGGCCGCCCTGGAAAGCACGTACTCGAACTATGGCGAGAAGGCCAGCGATGACGGCAAGCACCGTTGCCGATTGTGCACGAAGCTTTTTAAGGCCATGGACTTCGTGAAGAAACACATTCGCAACAAGCACCCGGAGCTGGCGGTGGACAAGATTGCCGAAGTGGGCGAGAGCTACATGTGGGAACAGTACCGTGAAGATGAACAGCACCCAATGCCTCCTCTTGAGACTAGTAACAGTATGCCGGGTGGTGCCGTACTCGGTGGGCGTGCAGGAGGATCTAACGGAGGTCGCAACGGTGGTGGCTATCGTGGACGACCTGAAAGAGACTTTGGCGGAGGTGGACGAGGGTTCTACCGTGACGATGGCTACCGGGGTCGTGGACCGCCGATGCGCGATGACCGCATGCGAAGGGGTTCCTTCGAGCGCCCACCGCGCTCGCCTCCTCGGTACAACGGTGGAGGTGGTTACGGTCGCTCTCCCTCGCGCGGGCCTCCGTCTGGCCCGCCACGTGTTCCGGATAGCGAGCTGCCGGTGGACCCGCGCCAGGTGTCAACGTCTTACCGTGATCTGGACAACCTGCAGGATTCCAAGGTGGAGCTGAGCTTCGATGCTCTTGACAGCTTGCCGCCTCCCAAGAAGAAAACCAAAGTGTGATAACATTGTCAGGTTCCATCAAGTTCAGGGCAGACACGTTTGCACAGCTGTCCAAGAAAGCACAGCTCACCGAGCGCTGTAACAAGGAGCACACTACTACCGTCAAAAGTGGCGAACAAATGAGGCAGCATGCAGAATCTATTGCGCAGCAGTCGAACGTAGTGAGAGCGACGGGGGGAGTCTTTTCTCAATTTCTGCCGGCGCTGACTACTGCTGCGATTTTGCATTTTGGAAGAGCTCTGCTGTATGTGTGAGACCAATAAAAACGAGAAACAAACTGCTCACGAACCTTTAAAAGGGCTGTGCGGTCTAGCCACTTTTGCCGCCTTCTTGTGCTTCTCCCATGATCAGCTCTCTCGTTGTCAGTGGCGAGCCTTTTCTAGCCAGGTCAGCCTCGATACGAAGCGCGACATCGCCAAGTAGGTGCCGCACTGCTTCCGAGTCCACCTGGTCATGCAATGGGGCGAGCTTGAATTGTGCAAACCCGATGGAGGAAGGCTTCACTGACAGCGACGCTACTTGCTTCGTGAGGTCGCCGACAATTTCCCACGACTCAGCAACGTCAGTATGATCCGTTCGAGTCGGTGGCGGTGGATGGCGCTGCGTTTGGATATTCAGGGCGTTGCACAGTCTCTCAGCGAGTTCGCCACCCTCGCCCTCACTCTGCGGGTCGGCCAGGTTCATCCAACGCGCAAGCTCTTCCAGTGGGAAGCGATCCTGTTTGCCGAAGCCCTTGTTGACCATGCGCAAACTGCGCGTCCATACCTTTGAAAGGTGACGCAGCGATGCCGCTTTCTCCAGCAACGTCATAGTGGCAAACTCGGCGAAAAAGGTGAGAAAGTCATCAGTCTGCAACGCCACAAACGCGCGAAGAGCACGTCGCACCGCCGGCAAGCGACGCAGTTTCGGCGACACCTTCAGCAGCATCCAGGCGACATCTGGAGGCTCATCAGCATGCAGCAGCAGATCGTACGCAACGAATTCCCCTGCCTCCTTCAATTCGGGGACATCGTCATGATCAAACCCTGCCAACTCGTGCATCCCATACAGCGCTTGAAGCTGCGACAGCGCCGACGCGAGCTGCTCGTCATTCAGCTTGTCACTCCAGTCCTGCTGAGTCTTGACCCCTCCCAACAACTGCGCCGACCGCAGCCCCGCCAGCAAATAGAACCGTGCTGCCTGCTGCAACGCCGTCACTAGCGACGCGTCCTCAATCCTCTGCCAACCAACAACACGAAAGTGTCAGCAGCTATCCTCCAATGTCCGTCTCAACTTTCCACACCTACCTGCACAGTAAAGTCCTGTCGCACACCGCGTACGCGGTCGTTCACGAAGTGATACACGGCTAGGAACTCGGCCACTCGTGCCGATCCACGCTGCTCCCAAGCATCAAAGCCGCTCTGAGGCCAGGCCAGCACCGTCGTGAACAGGTGACGCAGTGTACGCAGCAGCACAGGAGCCGGTCTGAGCTCCAGCGGGTCCCAGACATCGCGACCTGCAGCAGCTCGACGATATTTCTTGACCGGCACAAACCCCTCGAAACCTGCAGCTGGACGCTCGAAGCGACTGAGCTCCTGGTTTCGAGCGCGTTCCGATTGCTCCAGCGGAGGACACAGCGCGTGGCATTCACCGCGGATCGGCCCCTGCTGAAGAGACACAGGAGCGGGAGGTGGGGCTGGTGCAGCAGGCTCATTGCTGCGGTTGCCACGGCCTTGCTCACGGCCTCGACCACGATTCCCGCGGGGATAGCGACTGTGCCCGCGTGTCATGGGGACTTGTGATACATTTCGGACATAGCTGGAAAATGTAGCCATGATTCGCGAAACGACACGCCTTGAAGTCGCAGAAGAGGTTTATTCACAACAGCGCAGCGTTTCCGGACAGCATAGCACTACGAAGTGACAGCGTTGCACTAGTTTTGACTGATGAGACCGGGCAGAATGGCGAAGAACGCCTAAGCAGAGGTGTAATGTACAGCCATTTCCCGTAAGTCGAAGCGCGAATGTGGACACGTGATGCAAGCCATGAACGCACCGCAAGGACGAGGCCGATGATGACGATCCACTTCAAGATGAACTTCATCACGCGGTTACCGGCGCCGTCGAGGCTTCGCACGACCTGCACGACCAGTATTAGCGTCCCGCATCAAGAATGCCGTCAGGTTGAAGGGCGTTGTAGCCGTACCTGGTTGTTCATCTTAAAACAGGTCATCGACTCAGCAAGAATGAGCCCCTTCGTCTCCTCGTCGAGCGGGACAGCGTTGATTTTCTCTTTGATCGTGTCGCGAAGTGCCTGTCAGCGAGACCACCGCACATATTGACTTTAACGACACCGAAAAGACCGCGCATATCACGCTCTAAGTCACCTTGTTACTCTTGACGTCGAAAGCAAAACAGTTGAGTCCCTCCCCCTCGGGCGGGGCAAAACTTCTTTTGACCAGCTTCTTGATCATCATGCCGCCCGCGAGCATGGCCATGTACATGTGGTAGCAGTACGGCAGCACCAAGATCGGGTCCTGCAGAGGGAAACAGCAGCTGTGAGGTGATGACATCTCTCTCGTCATCTAGAAAACGTGTTGCAAATACCTTCTCCCCCAGTTCTTGCAGGTGCCTAGCCCCACAACAACGCATTACATCAGTCTACAGCCACCAAGCAGTACATTAATTGTCATACTCATCCCTACGTACTTGACGTAGTCCTCGACAGCTTGAGTTGGCTGATACTTGGTGCTCCAGTCCTCGCCAAGGTAGAATCGCAGGTCCTTGGTAATACCATCAGCCTGCACCATGAAAAAGGTTAATCAGTATTCTTCTCTACCAATAAAAAAATACTATTTACTAGGGCCCTCACCCTGGCGATCTCGTCAAGAATCTCGTAGAGTCCGCGGAAGGCCTCGTGGTTCTTGTGCGTCTTGATGGTCGACTCCAGCTGAGCGTAGACGAAGTCTACATGTACGCCAGCATAACAATAAATATAAATTTACATATTCATCATATAAAATGGAAGAATCCACAATTACCACGCACAAAAGAGCATCAGCGCGCGGCCGTAGAGCTTCTTGTCGGTCAGCGCCACCACCAGCTTCAGGTTCACCAGGCTGGGCAGCAAAATACGAAGTGTATCACTATTCTGAGCATAGTTTACGGCAAAAAAATGCACCACAGTAAGCAGCCGCGCTCTCACTTGTCCGAGATGTTGTGGACCTCGCGCGTGGCGGCGCGCATCTGCTCCGTAAGCGGCGTTGGAGGCTCCATCTTGACTTCTTTGAGCTTGTGACGCTCTTCAACGCTTTTCTTATAAACTCTACGCTTCCGATTGGCTGTAATTTATCTCATACAAACATGAAGTGAAGCGCTGCCACGTACGTCCGTCAATTCCTAATTGACCACCATGACCTCAAAAGAAGACGTCGTCGCAGCGCCTCTCGCGGACCCCACGCCAGCCCCAGCAACGGACGGCGACATGGACGGGGAAGCCGAGATGCTGATGTTCGACGTGAGCCCTCGATCACCTCCTAACTCGCAGTATTCAGGGAGATACCCCCCTCTAAACTTTGATGCGCAACGTGCACAGGAACGCTCCTGCATCTTCGAGACGCGCATCGAGCGCGCAGACCTCTGCCGTCTACGAGGCTCAGCTCAGTTCAAGGCCGGTGATGTTAACAAGGCGGTTGAGTGGTACCAGCGCGCGCTCTACCACGTGGACTTCGACGAGGGCACGTGGCATTTCGAGGTGCGGCGACATCTCCAGCGCCAATGCTTCGAACTCCAATGAGGCTGATGCTACAATACTATTGTGTGCTTTGCTGCACTAGTTCACAGCCAAGAACCGTGCGGATGTGAATGTGGTGAAGCTGCCGGTGTATCTGAACCTGGCAGCGTGTTACCTGGTCCAGGGAGCTCCTAAGGAAGGAGAGAAGGATGCGGAGCTGCTGGCCAAGGTCATTGAGAATGCCAAATTGGCACTCAAGATCGACCCGGAGAATGATAAAGCGCTGTACCGTTGTGGCCGGGCGTCACTGCTGGTGGGAGATCTGGATGAAGCGAAGGAGAAGCTGACGAAGGCGGCAAAGCACTACCCGACGGACAGGAACATCCGCGAGGCGATGTCGACGCTGAAGGAGAAACTGGCTGAGCATAAGAAGGAGGAAAAAGAACGTTGGGGCGGGCGGCTGCTGGAAGAGAAGGAAGCAGAGAGTAAGACTGCCAGCACGCAGCAGCAAGTGCAGCTGAAAAAGCCAAGCGAGTCCAGCAACGCGCTGTGGATGGTCGCAATTGTACTTATTGGCATTGCATTGGCGCTTGGACAGCTCAGTTTAGTGGAGTAAAGCGGAAGGTGAGTTGGCTCAATAGTTGATTCACGCGGGTTAATGCAGCTCCTGTTTTTTTTTCATGATAGCTGGTCTCCTAGACATACTCGAAGAGCTTGACGGTGTGCAGGTACTTGTCGTCGCACTCGCGGTGTGGGCGCCAGTAGGT
This sequence comes from Phytophthora pseudosyringae, assembly GCA_019155715.1. Classification (NCBI taxonomy): domain Eukaryota; phylum Oomycota; class Peronosporomycetes; order Peronosporales; family Peronosporaceae; genus Phytophthora; species Phytophthora pseudosyringae. The sequence goes on along the minus strand of JAGDFM010000115.1, from coordinate 87,277 downwards.
GTAGTAGCCGTTAGCTTTGACACGAGTGCAGCGCACAAAGCCGTTGTGCCAGCGCTCTGGCTCGCCGTACGTCTCCATGTACTCCTTCATGTCGCGCCAACCCGTTTGCTGCACGCGGAACGCCTCTTCCGCCTCGGGGCTCCACTCTTTTGGACGATAGCACCGCGTCGCCTTGGTGCTTGTGGTCACAGGGTGCAGCTGTGGTTGTGCATCGTTGTTGTTGCCTGAGGAGTACTCCTCATCCATCTTGAACTGGGTGTTTGGGCATCGCGTTGAGGAGCTTCGCGAGGCCCCACGTGACGATTGCCTCAGAGGCGTTGCACTGATTGACAGCATCTCCATTCTCCACGTCACACTTGTTGGCTGGCTTCCTGGTAACTGGGGTCGGAGGCGTTGTCTCCAGTCCACTTAGGACTCAATCTGTGAATGACGCTGGCTAGACATCACCCCTGAAAGATAGAGGCGGTCAATTATTTTGAGTGTAGCGCACGCTGAGGAATGTCGGATCCCAGCTTCTGCGAATAGCTTTTGCCGCCTTGACATTGTAGCGTGGCTGTCGAAGCTGCTGCCTTGACTCGGTATCTATAGCATGTACTCCGTCGACCCGTCCTCTGCTTCAGTCTCTCGAATCTGCAATAGTTCACTGCCTTGCAGCGTAACGTTGCCATTGGCGTGAACTCTTAGAATTGGCCCAGATAACCGGATTCCGTTGCCACGTGCTTGCTCAACGGCGAGACCGTTGTATGAGCTTCGCGAAGTATGCTTCTTCCTGTTGCGTGGGTCGTGCCTGTGGATTGATCGCCGGCGGAATACAGCCGTTGTCTGCTTTTTGCTGGTTTCTTCCAACGCCTGACGACGCTTTTCATAGGCCTCTGGGTCCAGGTATCTCCATCGCCGACACACCTGAGAGTCCGAGCGATCACCTAGCTCAGCAGCAAGTCGAGGCCAAAGTCTTGCAGACCCAATTCCCCACTGACGCACTCGTGCTAGGATGGTTTGATCCTCCTGCTTGGTGAACTTGCGGAACGACAAGTCCGGGTTCAGACAGTTCAGGTATCGGTCGCGAACCGCTGGCTGCGTCCGCCCAGGGATGTGGTGACAGATATCGTTCCAAGCCACTTGGTCCTGGTTGAACTCGCTGCCGTGGGGCACATACGCGCGTAGTGCCAGCAGCATACGGCGATCCTCAATCACCGAGAACTTTCCGCGACGAATACCAGGCGCTAGCGAAAGCTGCCAGCGGTGGCGAATCTGCTCCGACACACGACCATCCAGCAAGTCTGCAATCACGTTCCACTTCTCCCCAAAAATCGGGACAGCTTCACGCAGTATTTGGTCTTCTTCAGGTGTAAAGATTGATTTGGTGTTGCCCGCACACAACGCAGTCTGGTATCGAATAAGACAATGCGCCGCTGGCCGTCCCAGGACCGGCATGCGTTTGGCAATCTCGTGCCACTTATTGACCAAGGAAGCGTCTGCCTCACCCGTCGCCAGACGTCGCAGCGCGGCATCTTCTTGCTTCGTCCACGCACCGAGTCGCAGCGTCGGCGACTCGTGGAGGTCGTACCACAACTTGCACGCAAAGCCTGAGCGTTCGATCGGGAGCTGTCTCGACTTCCTCATGTCCTGCCACGTGTGAATCTCGTTCCACACTTCCAGCGGGATCTCCACGCTTGGAGCGCGCGTCATGTAAAAATCCTCGGCAAAGTCCTTGACGACTTTCCGTTCTCGGGACGTGAAAATGGTCGGAGGCCCCGCCACGAACGACTCGTGACTATGAGCGCGTAGAAACTCCGTGTCCGCATTAGGTGGCGGCTCTGGCATCGCCCTCAGCACTGCCTGCTCTACGTCTTCAGCGTCTGAAGCCTCCACCGTCTTCTGCTTCTTCACCTTCTTGGGTCTCCCCACTTTCCGCTCGCGCTTCTCCTCGTCTGTGAAGAGCGAAACTTGCTGGCGGATGTACGAGCGCGGCACGACTCCCGACGCTTTCCTCCTGGTGCGTGGGGCCTTTGTGAACGGCTGCTGCACCTTCGCTCCTGGCGGCGCGAGAGGCAACAGCGCGTCCATCGCTTGTTGAGCTCTTTGGAGAGCCATTCGACGGCGAATTGCCTGCGTCTTAGCCAGCAGCTTGGCCTCTTCCTGGGTGAGCGACTGCTCGAGGGATCGCAGCTCCGCTACGAGCGCGCGGTTGGCTTCGAGGGCCTCCGCGACGGCCACAGCAGAGCCGGCGCGAGAGTCGAGACCCGGCGCCATTGATGGTTCTGGTGAGTCACTTGACGTAAAAGGTTTCCGGTGGCAACAGCCAGTATTGCCCCGTCTATTGTATTCCGCTGGTCGTAGAGGAACACCACCAAATGACACCTTTACATCACCGACTCGCTGAAGATAGTGAATTGTGGAAAGTCACTTGAAGCTTACAGTGGGAAATGAGCATCCACCCCAACAACAGTAATTTGTATGGGTATAGTGAGTTCAAGATAGTTTTGGTCACAGTAACTTCAATATGAAATAGGTTGGAGCGAGATGACCACCAATCGATGCCAAATCGTCTTCTCTTTCTTCCTCCAGGCTCGCACACCTCTAATTGGTTGAATCGCTAATATTCCGCCAAGCACTAGAACAGGTACCAGTCCCTTGCAAGCAAATCTCGTAAAAGTCAAATTACTTAGTTTTTGTATTGGAAATATGTAATGTTGCACGAATGTTGCTTCAATATAGATCGTGGTTGCCTTGAATGGAGCTCGGCTGCTTCCTCTCACTTCTCTTTTTGCCATCATCGCGGTGGCAATGGCTCGCACTGCACGACGCCAGTACTCCAAGGACCTCCGCGAGCGCGTCATCAAAAATGGGAGTCTGGAATAAGCCAGCGAAGATAAGCAGCCACCTGGACATACCACGGCCGAGCATCCAGACCATCATACGCTTTATGAGCCAAAACCGTCCACGCAAGCTACTCATGCTCCGGCTCTGTATCTGCCACACTACTCCATCGTCAGGTCGAATACCACTTTCTGCTGCTGGGTTGCGCCCTTATCTGTCAACTGACCGGCCACCCGCCTACAAGTGGATAACCGCGTACGAGATGAGTGAAGTCCACCTCAGCGCGATGGGCAAGACGGTGCAATTCTTCTAGCGGTTGGATATATCGGAAATACGCCGCCAAGGCAACGACCGACAGGTTTGGAACTGGAAGCCGAATGCTGGAAAGCAATGTACCGGGAAGAAAAACGTCGGGAAACAAGATAACAGTGGCAAGTATACAACAAGATGGGACGCAATCAGTCGCAGCAAGTCCAGCGATGTGATAAGTAACATTACGTCAAATGGTGCAACTGACACTATCCGAACTCGCATCGGGAGAGCGCGTGCTTCACCCAGAAGAAGAGCGCAATGAAGCGCACCAGACAGCGGACGGAATTAGCCAAGAAGACCGAGGAGGCCAAGATGACGTACATGGAAGGCTTGGACTCTGAATACTCGTTCAGCGACGAGAGTGAGTGTAAATTCATCAGCAGTGTCCTCCGGGAGAAGCCAACCAAGACACCGGCGATGCGTATTCGTTTCTGTCTGTAAAATATCCAAGAATAACGTTTCGGGATGGTGGTCACGAGCTGCGGAACGAGCTACATTAATGCAGATGTGGTGGCAGCTAACCAGAAGCTCGGGTTCGAAATATCCTCTTTGAACTTGACCTACAAGCTCGAGACTTTCGTTTATGCAGAAGGTTCTATTCCGTGAAATTTCGTTTCCTGGCTTTGAACTATGGTCCGCGTATCTCGCACGTGTTTTCCGTCATAAAGACACAAAGGATGATATGGTCATCGGACGAGATGTGATGAGTACACTGAGAATGGTCGTCAATTTCCGTGACGGGGTGGCTGGGTAGAATGGCTACACTGCTGCCCAGAATACGACTGACGAGCAATTGGATGTGAGCACCACAGATGAGTTAAAATAAATCAACGATACGGCAGTGAAGCTGGAATAGATGGTTGAAGCATCTGATATTGACCAGATCACGAATGACCGAACCATCGAGCTGTTAACTCACTTCAAGAAGCTGTACAGCGGGATCTAGGGCATCTGAAGCTCTCAGATTACGTTCTGTCTATGGGAGAGAACTTCACACCCGTGCATACTAGACCGTACTCGCCACGGAGGAGTGAAGAAGCTGCAGCTCGAAAAGAGATCCAGCGTCTCATTGGCTTGACTTGCTGGAGAAGATCTATGACAGTGAATGGGCATCTCCAGCTTCCATTATGGAGAAGCCAGATGGACGACTTCGGTTGTTGATGGACTTCGTGGCGTTCAGCAGGTTCCTGAAGCGCCACCCCCGTATTGCGTGCCGATAATTCGTCAAGTAGTGATACACGAAGGCGAGGCAAAGTTGTACTCTTCTTTCGATGCGAACATGAGGCGTATTGTCAGGCAATTAGCAGAGGGGAGCAGACCACTGATAGCTTTCTGTACGACGCAGTACAAAAGCCTACCGATGGGAATCCCAACGGCCCCGGATGAGTACCCTGCGTGCACGTCAAAGGTCCTAGTCGGCTTGGACTTCGTGATTGTCTATTTAGACGACATTCCCATCTTGTCCCAGACGACGGAAGATCGTTTGGAGTACCTGCGGGTCATATTTACACGCCTACAAGGGATTCAACTAGACGACGAAGACAAAGACGAACTGAGCATTGGAGAAGAGGAGGGTGAGGAGGATACGGGCGAGACCGCATGTGGTGCGTTAAATCCGACCACTATGCGGCCGTCGAAAGACGTACACGATCGAGCTGAAAGTCAAAGTGCTGGCCAAGATCGAGAGTGGGGTAAGTGTTGCTCAGACTGCGAAAATAATGAGCTTAATGCTAGGGCTGCTATATATGAACGGAAGAAGCTGAGAAGCGAGATCGAAGATGCGTGTTCCAACAACAAGAGATCAAATACATCCTGTTCACGTCCCATAGTGAAGTATATATATTGCATAATGAAGGTTTTCGCACACCACACACATGCCTAGTTGTCGAGCTATGCTGCGTTGAAACTGCATCCAAGCCTAGGTGCCCTCGCCTTATCTGGTAACACTTGAGTGACTTCATTTTCGATTTAGTTCTTTCGAAGTCCGTTAGATTGTGGACAAGAAGTGGGACTCCCTCGAGAGTAACCCGAGTAAGCTCATCCCGATCACCCACGGGACGATGGCTTCGCCCGCTCTACCGCTGCGGTCGAGTCGATGGAGCCTCTTTGAAACGCTGTACTCGATGGCATTTCAAGTGGTGTCCGCACCCGTGACTTCGCAGAAGGGCAGTTCAGTCGTACTTTTGGAGAACGTGACAGACGTGCAAGTCTTAATGGGAAATGATGCAGGTGCGAGGCCCTTGAGGTCCTCGAGATCGGCACCGCAAGGAAACCCACCACTGTCGCATTGCTCATTTCTTCAGCGCGGTGTACAGAACAAAGTAGACCTGCACGATCTTCTAATGCTGTCGTCCTAGTTATTTCCGGTGCCTCACCGAGCAGAAACGAGTGAGCGAGCGCGTCCTGCTGGCGCAGTTTTACCGCAGCCTGGATAAGACGACCCGACAGCTGGTCAAGCAGCGCCCGCGGCCAAGGACGCTCGAGAAAGCGGTGGATAAAGCTACGGATATCGACGACCCAATCGATAACGTAGCGCAGGGCATGCACAATATTGGGCAGGCCTGAGCCACGGCTCCGAAGCCTTACTTGGTGCCGATGGACGGCACAACCGGACAGATGCTCATGATTCCGGGTGTCGGCGGAGCGGCGAGCGCGGAAGAAGCGCACAACCCCGGCGCGAGATCGGACACGGAAGGCTTGTCGTACTTCACGAACCGCAAGGGGTCTGGAACAAGTACACCGAAAGGTGGAATGTGCCCGACGGACGGACGTGGAATGGACGATACTGGAAACCGACGCGCAAGGATCGACGGCAGAGGGTGTCGTCGGATATCGCGAGCAGCAGCCACATCAGCGGCAAACGGCAGGCAGGATGGAGCGAGAGGAAGTCGAAGACGATGGTGGCGCGCGGCGAGCACATGTCCGAGGAAGGGTCGAACGTGGAGCCAGCCCCGCAACCGGCGAAGCGCAGGAAGGGCAAGGGCCGAGTGCGGCAGATACGGTCAGGAGAAGCTAACGCTCGTGTGAGTGAACCAAGGAACCCGCGCTGGCCCAGTACCGACAACAAGTGCTACGCGTGTGGACATTTTGCCAGGAAGTGTTCCGATCCAGACACGAAGGCACGCAACGAAGCCTATCTGGCGACGCGCGGCGCGCCACGAACACCGGCTGCGAAAAACGAGAACCGGACGCCGTAGGAGGATTACCGCGTCCGGCGCAGCAACTGATTCCCCCGCGGTTGGCACGAGAATAGCGCAGCGAGGGCGAGACTACGGTTGTTGTGGACGTGGTGGCGGCGGAGACCGACGAGCGGGTGACGACGGAAGAGAAGAACGACGGAAGAGACGGGTGTACTCAAGCAGCTACATTAGCTGCAGGAGCTCATTTGGACGATGGACTGAAGGTGAGAGACGGCGAACGGGCCCGGCGGTACGTGGCGACAGTGCGGCCGGTCATGGCAGCACTGCGCTTTGTGCGCCCGGACGGGAAACGACGCCGTCAAGAACGGAGTGCGGCGGCGAGCAACGACAGACGTCCGGCTGAGGAAGGCAGCACGGCTGTACACGGCGGAGGACTTCTGGCTGAGGATGGCGGTGCAGCGACCAGTAGCGATGCGGCTCCGATTGAGGAAGGCGGCACGACGACTGTGCGGCTCGGCAACGAGCTGAGTGACGAGCAGTTCTGTGCCATGGGCAGCCTGGCCAAGGTGCGGTCGGTCACCAAGCAGTCGAGAAAGGACGAGAAGAAGCGGCGAGCAGCGAAAGCCCGGCCCAAGCAAAACGAAGTGGCGAGCGAGGTCGACGCAGCGGTGCCAGCTCTGCGCGAGGAGCGACGAACCCGACCCATTCAGTAAAAGGTCGTCACCCGGGCCTCAGTGGCCACACGGCGGAATGGAACGGCGGTGGTGGTGAGACGCGGAATTAGTGCGAAGGTTAGCCTCGTGCAGCGCGAGCAGAACGACGTGGTGGTGGAGGCAGTCACGAGCGAGACGGACAAGATGGGAGCGGCGGCTGACGACGGGCTGCCCACTGCCATGATGGTGGTCGACGACGAGCGCGTGCCGATCAAGCTTGCCAGGAGCGCGAGGCACTCCGTCGCAGGTATGGATTGGATGCAGCGGGGCGAACGACTGCGCAAGGATGCACCCGTAGACTACGTTGAGGGGATCGGCAGGTTCCTGTTGGACGTGGTCGGCGTGTGGTCGTTCACTTTGCGCAACGCGTACGGACAAGTCATCGAAGTCGAGGCGTGCATTGTTAAAGGCTGCACCGACTAGTTCCTGGTCGGTGTTGACTTCATGCGCATACACAAGGCGAGTGGACTTTGCATGCAACGAGGGGAAGTACTTCCATCGCAACGAGATGGTGGTCATCCCGTTCCGAACCAAGGACACGGACGGATGCGCCAAGGTCGCAGTGGTGCGACTGGTCAAGATGTCACAACTCACACGGAGCGCAGTGACACCGGCGGAAGTTGCGGTTGCGGCGCGGGACGGGACGGGGAAGAGAGCATTTTCGTGTCCACGAGGCGTTGTGGCACGGTGACGTTGGCACCCACGGTCGCATCAGCAAATGAAGGTACGGATTGGGTGCCCGCCAATCAACGTGCACGGTGGCAGTACCAAGCTTCCAGAAAGGAGCTCGGCACCTGGGTGCCAGTGGACGCGGACATGCAAGTGCTGGTACTGAACGGCGAGCTCGACAAGGAACAGCTGGACGGATGGCTAGCTGAATTGGGCGATAGCGAGACTCCGTTGGACAATGAGGACGAGGTGCGCATGGACATGAAGGATCCAGGCGACCAGCAACAGGTGTTGAAGCTCCTGCGGGCGTAGCGCAAGGGTCGGAAAGCAAGGGTGACTGCCACCGGTGACCGCGCTCGATGTGGAGCACCACATTGACACGGGCAGCGAGAAGCCTATCATGCTGAAGCGTCGACGGCAAGCTCAAACCGAAGACGCTGTGATCGAAGACAACGTAACGAAGATGCTCTAAGTGGGGGTCATCGAGGAAGGAAACGGCCCGTGGGGCTTCCTCGTTGTTCTGGTCAAGAAGAAGGACGGTGAAAGTCGATTCTGCATTGAGTATAGGGCCTTCAATAAGGTCACTAAGAGAGATCTGTACCCATTGCCGCGGATTGACGAGACTCTGGAGGCGCTAGGCGGTGCGCGGTTGTTCACGACGCTGGACCTGAGGTCGGGCTACTGGCGGATTGGTGTTGCTCTGGATGATCGCGACAAGACGGCCTTCACGACGAAGCAAGGTCTCTACAGATTTGCGCGGATGCCGTTCGGGTTAATGAACGCTCCGTCGACATTTCAACGGATGATGACCGGAGTGTTGCGAAGCTTGACGTGGTCGACGTGTTTGGTCTATCTAGACGACATTGTCGTGTATACGCGCGGTGGCATCGAGCGCCACGGGGTCGAACTAGCCACGGTGTTGGAATGGTTGTCGGCAGCCGGCCTGACACTAAAGCTGAAGAAGTGTGTGTTTGCCTCGACGTCGATGGAGTACCTGGGTCACGAGCTCAGCAGCGATGGCGTGCGGCCGGTAGAACACTTGGTGACAGCGGTTCGCGAGTTTCCGCGGCCCAGCGATCCGGTCGAAGTGAAGCGGTTTGTACACCTCGCGGGGTACTACCGTAAGTTCATTGAGGCGTTTGGGGTTCGATCATGGCGCCGATGACGAGGCTTCTCAAAGAGGACACGGATTAGGAATGGACGGAGGAACAGGAGATCGCGTTTGAGAGAGTGAAGGCGGCGCTGACGACGCGACCATTGCTCGTCTACCCGAGCTTCGAGCTTCCGTTCCGGTTGGTACCAGACGCGAGTACGACGGGGCTGGGAGCTTGCCACATGCAAGGCCAAGGACGTGGTTGGAAGCCGGTGGCCTTCACCAGCAAGATCAAGAACAGCGCAGAGGCGAATTACTCCATCACGGAGCTTGAGTGCTTGGCGGTGATCTGGTCGATGAAGCTGTTCCACCCGTATCTGTACGACCGGACGTTCACAATCATCACTGACCATGCCGCGTTGAAGTGGTTGATGACGCGGCCGAACTTGGCCGGACGGCTGCACAGGTGGTCTCTGACGCGTCAAGAATACGAATTTGAGATTCTCTACCGCCCAGGAATGACGAACGTAGTGGCCGATGGCCGGTGCGCTGTCCAGAGTGCCGGCAGCAGTTCTTGTAGCTGTAGGACGCACGCGGAAAAAAGACCGGCAGCTAATGACGGAAGCAGAGACGAAGACGGAGGACAGCAAGCTACCCACGCCCTCCATGGTCAGCGAGGCCGAGGAGCATGCCAGACGGTCGACGGGCAAGCCACGCGCGACGACAACAACGGAGTGGACGCAGCGAGGCGCCCCGCAGATGGATTGACGGAGGCGGAGGCATCAGCCGCTCCCACGGCAACGACGACGGTGACGGATCAAACCCGGGCAGCTAGAACTGCGACGGAGACGACACGGGCGGCAGGAAGAGTTGGCAGCGGTGACTAATCGACCTCTGACGAGGGCCGCCAAAAGACACCAGGACGCAGAGGCGGCAGCAGCACAACGGACGGTGCAGAGCGCACCAGAAGTGAGCGACGTTGGACCAGCCCCTGATGCGAGCAGGCGATGGTGGACTCGGTGGTGTTGGTGCGCAGCGAGGAGCCCCGCACGGAGATGGTGGCGCGCACGAACATGACCGACGACGGCGAGCAGCTGGAGATGGCGGGAACGGGCCATATGAGTCTGGCGACCCAGGCGTACAACACACAAGGCGAGACGAAGGGCAACGTCGGCGACGAGTCACTTGGGGCCGCGCCTTTGTCCGAGATGAACGAATATGCGGTAGTGGAAGCGCAGTCGGCGGACGCCACGGTATCGTCGGGCGGCACGGCGGCATCGGCACGACGGAACGGACGCGGGCTGCCCCAACGACGAACTACGGCGACAAACGAGGAGCGCAGACCGACGAGGTCGTGGTCAAGTTCCGGAAGCCGATAGACAGCGGAACAGCGGACGGCATCACGGTGACGTACGAGCCGGCGAGTAGCGCACGGACGCAGGACACAGGAGCCGACGGACGGAGGCGCGCTACGCAGCGGGCGGAAGCCGTAACGGCGCAGGCGGCGAGGCGACGATGGTGAGTTGGCACCGGCGACGGGGACACGCTCCAGCTCACGGACGAGGAGATCTCCGCTGCACAGCAGCGCAGTCTACTGGTGCAGAAGCTCGTGGAGGCTGGTGAGTATCGTAGCATGAGCGTGGAACGGACGTACGGACTGGTCACCATACAACTGCAGCACGGCAGGCGAGTGGTGCTGCCAGGGCCGTGGTGTTCAAGGACATGCACGATTCGGTTGTCGGCTGGCCATCTCCGAGGCCCTCATACTTACGGACGAATATCGCAGTTATACTGGAGGCCGAATTTGCAGTGCGAGGTTATTCCTCCTCTGCGCAGTATACGAGGCGGAGACGTTGGTGATCGATGGGCGCTGGACGTAGCGGGGCAATTCCCGATCGCGGCGCTGGAGTACGTCACGCGCTATGCGGTGGCGCGCTGCGTGACGCAGCACACGGCGGAGAGCGTGGCAACTTTCCTCATGGAAGACTTGGTGTTAAGGTTTGGTGCGTTTCGGGAGCTGCTCACCGACGGGTCCCCGGAGTTGACGGGCCACGTCATCGAGTAGTAAGTGAACATGTTACAGTCGCGCCAGGTGAACCCGGCGCCCTACAGGCCGCATATGGTGGGGTTGGTCGAGCGGTTCCACCGCTCTTGGAAGGACTGCGTGGCTACTTACATGGCGGACGAGCGGCAAAACGACTGGAACTAGTGGGTGAAGTTCGCCGTATACGCGTATAACTGGGCAAACCACTCGACAGTGGCGCTGACACTGAACGAATTAATGATGGGCCGGCGGCTTCGGCCACCTAATGAACTATTGCAAAGCACGGAGACGGCGGAGGCCGGTGAGCTCACGGGCTACCGTGGACGGTAGCTGGTCGCAATGGTGAGAAGCAGCGAGTGCGCCGAGACTGCGAGGATCAAAGAGTAAGAACGGAAAGACCGGTACTATAATCGGAAGGCTAAAAAAGGACGGACGTTTGGTGTGGGCGATCGGGTGTGGGTGTATAACCCTCCGCTCGGGGCCAAGGCGACGAAGTTCGTGCACCAGTGGATGGGGCCAATGAGTATTGTCCAAGCAGCAGGCTACGATAATTTCCTGCTGCGGCGAGAAGACAAGAGTGGCGAGCCAGAGACGATCATCGCGCACGTATCGTTCCTGGTCAGCTACCACTACTTAGATCCGTTGCTAGCACGAGCGCCAGCGGATATCGATGAACAGCTCGACTATGAGGAGCAACGAGAAAGAGACGCTCGCAAGGCGAACGCAACGCCTGTACGAGCAGCGGCAGCGCGCGGTGGTACTGCAGCGGCACGCGATGGAGCAGCAGCGCCTCAACGAAGCAGCAAACGTGCGCAAACTGCAATGGGCGGAACGAGCGGGACGGGAGACGAGGACGACAGGCTGGTGGAGGTTCGACGAAAGCGGCGACGTAACCGGGCCGGCAAGTACGTTTTGGAGTACGAGCTCCACTCGACGAACGACGGACGAGCGCAACGCAAATGGTTGTCGGCCGGCTACTACGATCGGCTCTTCGCGAGCGACAGGGTCCCGCGGTTAAGGAAGTCGCGTAACGGGGCCGCGGTCGGCATGACGCGGTGGCACGCGCTGTCCGAGCCGGTGACGGCCCGGAGCAGACAGCTAAACGCAGTAGACAGAGAGGTGGACAAGTTGGACGAGCGACAGTGCGAACGGGCAGAATGGACGGAAGGCGAGCAGCACGTGGTTGAAGCACGGCAGCTGGCTCCGGATGAGCGGCGGTAGCAAGATCGGAGCGAGCGAAGGAGTTGGGTCACTTCGAATTCGGCGACCGAGCACGCAGAACTTTGAGTTTGGCGCTGAAAGGCACGGAACTGACTCGGGAGAGCGGCGAAACGGACGGAACGGGCGCGACGTGAGCGACGACTGACAGCACGGCACGGCGGCAGTGACCGAGACACTTGTGGGACCAGAGGCGCAGGACGGCAACGGTTGTCCGAGTCCGCTGAAGGCTGTGGCTCGAGGACAGGCACCCGAGGTGTAAGTCCGAGTGGCTAAGTGAGGCGAAGGCGGCTATCTCTACGGGGTACTCGGCACCTCCAAACTGTGTGCAAGAGGTTGTAGGAAGCGTAGTGTATTGCTTTGGACGGTTTGGACGAGTAGTGGACGAACGAAACGAAATAAAGTAGGTGTTCTGTCAGCTGGACAGACACCAGCGCGGGGACAGAAGTTCTGAACCCGACGGCCAGCAGGTCCTTGGACTTACGCATCGGATGGAACAAGCCAAGTTCGGCGTGCAAGGCAACAAGACGCGTTACAACATGTATCAATAAATTGATACTTGATCACAGACCTGCGTAAACTTCAAAGCCGCATCCGAGAACTGGAGAGGGGAGAATCGATGACGCAGACATCTATAACTACATTTTTAATGCTTAGTGGCCAATAGAAGGCTTACAATGAAATATAGACGTCCCCGCCTAATCCGGAATTGTGACCAGCCATTTACCTTTCAGATATAGTTCCATAGTGCAATGGCGATTTGCTGTCCGCCACACACTTCTCTGAGTTAAATGAGAGATTGCGGGATATTGCCGTCTTGCGGGAAACAGACATGCATTCATGAATTGCTAGAATTGAGTGACTCAGTACAATTGGCATCTATGTGATACCTGTGCGATCCTTGCAACCTTGCAGTCTTTATTGGTCCCAACTTTCCAGATTAGGCGGGGACGTCTGTACAGAAGCTGTGCTGAGCGCGCTACTCTTGATCGTGGTATCATTTTGTGGCCAAAGTGGTATCAACTTTTGGCCACCCTGGTATCAAGTTTAGCGTTTGACAGGGATCAGCTGACTCTGTTGTATTGACTGGGAACCAAGTCGGTGGTCTAGGTTCTCATCAGATATACCAGGATATCAGTGATTAGAGGGAACAGTTAGGACAGGATGATCTGTACATGTAAAGTATTGTATCGCCTGCAGCTTGGCCTTCTCGACGTGCCCTTCACATCTCCGATGGTCATCATCCACGTCTTCTCGTAGCCAAGGGATCCATGGCGTCCACTGGACGTCACACGGCGCGGTCGCCCCTCCACTTTGCCTCTCCATTCTGAGTGGCTTGCCCTTCAGTTCATCGGCGAGCGAGCGCAGCCTTCAACGGAATTCGCGCTTCGTTTGTGCGGCGCGAGCCCCCCACGGCGACTCAACTTGTGCTGCGATCGTTGAGTGTCTTCCGACACTACCGGTAGGATACGAACGACGCAAAGCTTGCAGCAAAGCACGGAACCACGGGTTTTCCGGGCCCGGCGTGCAAGAACGACGCCATTTCGCCAGTGACATACTTGACTGAGAAAGGCACCCTCTCGGCTCCTCAGCCGAACGCATACTGTAGGAACCAGGAGTTTGCCATCCACCCAGACTTGCCCCTTGCCCTTGATGTGGAAGTACACTCGAGCCAAAACCCTGTGATGGCCAAGCCTAATTACCTGCAGCTTTGGCCTTTGTGTTGTGTCGTCAATTTGTAGCATGGGTTCAGGGCTTTGTATTTTCCCGCCATACAAACTCCCAGTCAATCCGTCCATCCCCTCTCATTAGCGCCATCGAGTCGGACCGAAAAGCGCTTGTGACTTGTGAGACCTGACGTCCCAACGTGCGCACAAAAGCGGAGTGTTGCGTGCGATTAGAAAGCCCGGCCCCGCGCCTTGCAGTGCTCAGTGTCCTCCACCCCGCAGCGGCCGCTTCCTCGCTCGCCTCAGGGCTCGCCACTCCAACCGACCGCAAGGCTCCCGCTCTTCCGCTGTCAAAAGGCGCACAGGCTAGAGACACAAAGCCTCCCGTGCTCGCTCGTTTACGCACGGTACGGCAGCATGCAGAGCGAGCGGTCGTCCAAGAGCTACAGCTTCATCTCGGAAGGCTCGTTCTGCGCCGAGAGCACCGCGTACGACTGGGACCGCATCGCCGCGCAGACCGGCGCCGGGGACGACGTCTACGGCCTTCGCGTGCCCAGAGAAGGCAGGGCGCACTCGTCCACGCCCACGGACAACGTGGACGACGTGCTCAGTGTCAGTCCGCGACGCTCCCGAGGAGCCACAGGAACCAGTAAAGCGTGCGACGCGGGGCGGAAACACTCGGTCGCGTTCGACCGCACGTGGGTGGACTCGGAGATCCCCGTCGTGGGCAGGTCCAGCTCCGCCCCGCCGTCCATTCAGCTGCTACAGGAAGTGCTCCGCCCGTCGGAGAGAAGGCGAGCGGCGACCGCCCCACCCTCGGGCTTCTTCAATCACTTACTGTACGGCAGTCTTCGTGCAGGCGCGCTCGCGGAGCTGTTCTCGCAGCCGTACTGCGGCCTGGCCATCTCAGCGGCAGCTACTGGGTTTATGATCCCGTTCCTCGCGGATGCGTTCCAGCCGCTACTCTGCGTGTACCTGGGCTTCAGCAGCGACCAGTGCACCGCGACACTTCGATTCCTCAAGCTCCCGGGCGTTGTCAGCTTCTTCATTGGCCTGCTATCCGATTTCTACCCCATATGGAGCTTTCACCGCAAGTCGTACATGCTTGGAGGCTGGATATTCGCGTACATGGCGCTCATGGCTCTCGTTATTGTGGCGTTGATCGACGACAGCGCAGGTTTCATGAACCCCAGCGTCCGGACATTCTACGGAGGCGCGGTGTACGTTCTGCTGATGATGGCCGCAAGTTTCGGGATCACGGTGGCGTCAGTGGCTGCGTTCGCGTTCTTGGTGGAGTTATCGCAGCGCGAGCCGATTCACGAACGCGGGACGCTATTGGTTCAGTATTTGCTGACTCAGGAGGCGGCCACACTGCTGGCGGACATTGTGGTATCGTTGGTCGTGGGCTACAACGAGAAGTCAGATACGACCGAGGCGGTGATCTCGATGAAGATCGTTATTCTTATGATGGCTGTGGTCGCGTTGGTGCCGATTCCTGCAGTGCTGTTCCGCCTTGACGAGGAGCCCAGGCAGCTCAAGGTGGACTCGGTGGATCGATCGTCCCTTACTCACCAGCTTTGGAGTATTCTGCAGCAAGAGGCGGTCTGGCGCATCCTCCTCTTCGTCTGCTTCTCGGTGTTCCTGTCTTCGTTCAGGTTCACCTTTGCCGACGACGCAGTGCTGTACTGGGCAGGTGCATCGCCTAATGCTGAGCGCGTGGGCGAGATCTCCAAGCAGGTTGTCATGATCCTGTCGATTTCGGCCTTCCAGCTCACGCTGTTCAATTACAGTTGGGTACGCATCTCTGTGGGTGGCCTGCTTCTCGGTGTGGTGGTGAGCCTGCTTGCAGCGCTCCCGACAATCCTCGATTGCGTTCGCAGCGCTTGGTACACCTTGGCCATTCTGTCGTTGGTCGGTATCTCGCGCGCCGCGGTGCTGCTGGTGACGGCGCTGCCTATCGTGGAGATCACAGAGAACTGCCTGGAAGGAGCAACCACGGGGCTCGTGTCGTCCTACAACACATTGATCAGCATGGTGATTTTTACGTTCTCGGACGCGATTAGCACGTCCAGTGCGGACATCAAGCAAGACTTCATGAACGACGTGATCGCACAGGACGCCTCCGAGACGCGCACGCAGGTGCTGTCGTTTGTCATGTCGAACTGTGCGATCAATCTGCTGGCGCTGGTACCAATTCTCTATTTATTGCCGCGCCAGAAGCTGGAGGCCCAGGAGATGCGCACGTACGGCGAGTACAGCCGTCCCGCTGGAATTGCTATCACCGTGCTGTTTCTTGGTCTTGTCGCCTACGCGGCCACGGTAAATTTACTGGCGCTGTTGAACGACACCAAGTGAGCAGCAACGAGTACGAGCGGAAGGTTTTTTTATGAGTGGTGGATCGAGTTGGAGGTTTCTCTACAGCTGCGAGAGCTGTACCCGAGTGAGGTATGAACAAGTTTTGGTGGATTTGATGTGAATAAGGCGAGGCGCCTTCCGGTGGCGTGGGAAGTTTTGAGGAAGCATCCAGTGTTTTGACATTCCCATAGAGGTGTCCTAGCCACCTTTAACGAATAGTACGAGGCGGCGGCAACCAAACAGTCTGCACGTCCATTTATTATCAGCTTGCAACAGGTAGCCATCTCCTCCTCTATGTACCCATCTTAAATCAGTACATATTCAACACCTTTGCCACCGCACATCCGTCACTAACGTTAGCCGACCATGCTGCTACGCCGTGCGCTCACGCCGCTGCGAGTGCGTCTTCCGCGCCGAGCGCTCTCCGACGCCCCCGCCGTCGTATTGGCTACCTCTCTGCGTGATATCGCGCGCTCGGGCGCCCGCGTCGTGGAGCTGCAGCTGCCCAAGTCCGGCGACTTGGTGTGTCGCCAGCTCATGTGCGAGCACGTGGGCGACGCGTGCGCCTGCCGCCTGGCGCTCGCGCTGGAGCGCGTGCCGCATCTGCAGCGCCTCGACCTGCGCAACAACCAGCTGCGCGCGCTGCCCGACGCCGTGTTCGCGCTGCAGTCGCTGGAGGCGCTCAACCTGGCGCGGAACCGGCTGACGACGCTGTCGACGGACGTGCAGAAGCTCACGCAGCTGGAGACGCTGGACGTGAGTCACAACCAATTGAAGACGCTGCCGGTGGAGCAGCTGGAGACGCTCAAGGAGCTCCAGACGCTGCGGGTGGCGGGCAACGACGAGTTGATACGGGCGATCGAGGACGCACAGACGCTCAAGATGTCGGAGCACTTGAGGAACAAGATCCTGCTGGAGTAGAGAACATAGCGAGAGCGAGAGGTGGGTAAGTAGGCTTACGTTCGCTGCATCAGACGCATGGTGCATGAATGGGAGTAGAATGTTGCATGTGACTTTACTACTAGGAGAACTAAATCCTGGGGAGTGTGACGCCGGAGCCGGAACTGGAGCTGTCGCTGCTGAGACGATGCTGTGACGAGTCTCTGCGCGCACTGCTGCCCAGGTTCCGGGCGCTGTTCAGCATGGACGACGTACTGTGGTTGTTGTCGGTTAACAAACGACTGGGACGGCGTGCCACAGTGTGGGAGGAAGGGGCCTTGGTGATACGCCTTGATATGGACGTGCTGCTGTCAGTGTTGCTTCCTGAGCTTGCGCCGATGCCGAACACGGCACTGCCGCGGTTGCTCGCGGCTCGTGCCATCAACGCTCGACCGATGAGCTTCTTTTTCACGGGCGAGGGCACTCGAATCTCGCTCCCGGCGTCGTCGTCGTCAGTGCTCGCTGATCCTGCTACTGACCTGCTGGCACCGGATCCGATGGTCGACTTCCGGGCGCTGTTGCCTTGACGCAACTGAGCGGAGTTGCGGCGTTCCTGATCGTCGTCGTCGACATCTCCAGATTCATCTCCGATGGCCATCGCGATGGCGTCGGATAGGTCGCTGGCACTGCTCCTTTGTGATCCAGCTGGACCCAGCAACGCGGTCGCTAGCTTGGCGAAACGCGAGTTCTCGAGCCGCAGCAGACATTTATTCGGACGCACCCGGAGCAGCTGGAAGCGGCCGTAAAGCTTGTCTTGAATGGGAGAACCGGAAGGAGGCACGACGGGTGCCAGTACTGCCACGAACGTTCGCGGCTCAGCAGGCACGAACCGCGTGTCGTCGATGGCCGAACTGCGGAAGTCCCAGCAAACTGGCAGTGGGGTCTCGAACCGCAGAGTCGCGTTGCCCGGTAGGAACGTCCAGTCCTTTTCGGTGGCGGCACGGAGCGCGGGTAATGCCGGCGGCATCGCTGCGGCTAAGCGATCGACACGTTGGATGCCGGCTGGGTCTAGTTCGAACATCGCAAGCAGCGCTGTCACTACGCCGGCCTCCATCAAGTTATCCATCTCTTCGAACTCGCGCCGATTTGGCTCGTCGGAGCCTTCGCTTTCCTGAGCTTGGAGCACGGCAAGACGCTCCTTGATGCGGTGCTTGATATGTGCGAGCGCTACTGCACAAGCTGGTGCCATGTCGCTCCCGCCGTCGGTCGAAAGACGAATGAGTAGAGGCACCACGCCGCTGGTCACCATCGCATCCAAGCCGCGCATGCCTTCATTTTCCCGGGGGCTGGCCATCTTCTCCTCAGCGTCGTCTCCGCCGCGTCCGTCGTCATCTTCTGCGCTAACACGGCACGAAGTGAGGTTGTAGAAGGCCAGGATGACGTGCTTGCTGGCTTGCACTTGTCGGCGACCAGGACAGCACGCATTCACGATGGCGCTGAGCAGAGGCACGAGACGCACGTCGCGCATGAGCAGCAAGCACACGGACTCGCCCTGCGTGGACAGCGCACGGAGGATAACAGCGCATCGCTCGGCCATCTCCTGACGGGCTTCGTGGGCCTTCTTACTCGCTGCATCTTCGCCAGGAGGTGGTGCGTTGTTGCCGAGATCGAGCGCGCGTGCCACCACCTCGAGTGCTCCGTCCGCTATGACAGTCTCACCAGTCTTCTCACAGCGAGCAAGTTGACTCAAAGCGTAGACGGCAGCTCGAAGCGCAGTCTGGGAAACTGGTAAAGGGCCTTCAGAGCTTGCGGTGACTTCCGTAATCTCGCGCAGCACTCGGACAGCTCCCGTTTCGATGAGTTCATGCCAGTGCAAAGCGTCTTCACACAAGGCGGCTACTGTTTCGGCGCACACATCTCCAACTTGTAGCGAGCATCGCAGTGATTGAGGTCGGCGGAGTAACGTTGGAACCAGCCCATGAGTAAGCAGCGCGCGCCGGTGTCGCGCGTGGAACGCCAAGTTGCCCAGGGTCTGCACACACGCGAGCATCAGCGCCTCGTCCACCTGGTAGTCGCTGCCCTCTCGGCTTGCGGTTTGCGCAGCGAGCACTCGGATAATTTGTGGTACAGCTCCTGCTTCTTCGACGCGGTCGTGCAGTGCTGGGAAACACGAGATGTTGCAGAGCGCGTTGAGTGTGTACTCGTGCTGCTGCCGCTGCTCCAGCTCCACGCCGGTCGCGGACTCGGATGTTTCTGCGTCGAGTGGTGCAAGTAGCAGCTTCTTCGTGAGCACGTCGACGAGCCCAAGTGTCGCCATCGCCTCGCAGTTGACTCGGTATGCCGACAGGAAGCAGAGCGCGGCGGCACACGTGTGTCTGGTGGGTGGGTCCGCGTGCTCGCACAGCACCAGCAGGGCAACAAGAGCGCCGCTTTCTACCAGTCTCACCGCCATGCTGGACGAACCACCCGACACTGTGGCATCGGCGGCGGCGACAACCTTCTTACTGGACGGAGGTTTAGGCTCGGACGCCAAGTTGGTCAGACAAGCGGCGAGTTTACGATGGATCTCTTGGCTGCTGAACTCCATCTCGCAGAGCTTGGTGATCACTTGCGCGACCTTGAGCTCCATGAGCGTCTCTGCTAGTGTTGGGTCGCAGCTGAGGTTGTAGAGCGCTGTGACGCACAGCGTGCGGATTTCCACGCTCTCGAGCCGAGCCAGCTTCACCAGCGCGTACAAGACGCCGTCTTTGATGTGGGCGGCACGCAGCTCGTCGTGGGTGAGCAAGTTGAACAGTGCACGAGCACAGATCTCCTTGGTCGAGTCGCTGTTGATGCGCAGCAGAGCGTTCACGATGAAGTCGGGCACCGTGCCTTCTTTCCAAACGTAGCGCACGCCGACCGGTTTGGCCGCAGGAGGCTCGACAGCCAAGTTGCACAGAGCAACAGCCGAGTAGATCTGAATGTCCTCCACGCCGCAGCGCATCATGAGCGTGAGTGCCGGATACAGTTCGGCGCAACGTGTAAGCAGGCCGCGGTGGGTGGCGCTGGATGCCAGTTTGGCAAACGCAATGGCGCACGTGAGTGTCGTGGGGGCATACGACGAAGCTGACAGGTCGATCAGCATGTCCAGCACGGGAGTTCTCTCCAGCGCATCGGCGGCGAGGTTACAGCATGCAGTGGCGCAACATCGCAGTGTCTCGCGGATTATCGCGACCGCGGAGGCGCTCACCGGGACGTCGGACGCCGCGGCTGCAGCAGCAGAGGAAGTCGCGGCGCTCATAATGCGTCGAAGGAGGCGAACCCCGTTGTCGGCCACCATGCGTGCGCGTGCCTCGGCGTCAAACGACAAGTTGGCCAGCACCCCCGCACACTGGCGCAGCAGTTCATCAGCTTTCACTGGGGGTTTGTTGAAGACTTTGGCGAGTGTTGCCACGACATCAGCACGCAGCAGTGCAGGTCTGCTCTCGGCTGCGAACGAAAGATTGAGAAGACAACCCAGCGCACATTCCTGGTAACGCAGCAGCACTGTCGGTGGTCCCGATGCTGCCGGCGTGGAAGGCGTCGTTGCTGTGGCACCAGGGGCAGCTTCATCGTCAACGTCACCCTTGCGTCTGCAGAGCCGTACGATCGCTCGAATAGTATCGTCCTGCAAGAGCACTGCGTGGAGGCTCTTTTCGCTCGATACGTTGAAGAGGGCGTTGGCGCAGAGGTCTCGGACGCGATCGTGTGCGGTGCGAGTGGCCAGCCTCGCTATAGCTGCTGGCATGTTGCTTTGGAGGATCTCCACACAGGCGGTAGGGTGCGCAAGCACACTGCAGAGTGTCAGCACGGCGAACTGTTGAGCGAGGGCACTAGCACCGGCGTCGCTGCCCTCGTCCTCCTCCACGAAGCGGAGCAGCAACGACACAACGCCAAACCGCGCCAATAACGCGCGGCTGTCGGCTGTGGCGGACATATTCGACAAGCACAGCGCCGTGTTCTCGCGGATGGAGGTGTTCGAGTGGTGCGTACCAATCTCAACGAGGTTCGCCACGGCATCACTGAGCGCCAAGTTCTTGAGAGACGGCGGGTACGACGAAATGTTCGCGATGGTCACCGCGCACATTTCACGCACCTCTCGAGGCTTCTCGCACTTGAGCAGCTCTTCGAGGCACTCGAGGATAC
Source organism: Phytophthora pseudosyringae (assembly GCA_019155715.1). NCBI lineage: Eukaryota > Oomycota > Peronosporomycetes > Peronosporales > Peronosporaceae > Phytophthora > Phytophthora pseudosyringae. The sequence goes on along the minus strand of JAGDFM010000115.1, from coordinate 66,203 downwards.
GCCCGTGACTCAGTGGCTCCAAGTTCGCCGACAGCCCAGACAAATTGCACAATGCCGTAGCGAGGTGCCTTCGCACAGTGCCGACGTCACCTCCGTCTTCAGCTTCTTCACCGGCTCCACCAGCGGCGGCAACACTCGTCTGCTGCGCTAGTTCGCAGACCGTGTCTAGGATGCCTTCTTCCACCACCTTCGCTCGCGAGCCACCCAGCAACGACAGGTTGCAGATGGCCTCCGCTGCAAACTTAGCGCTGGATTGGTCCTTTCGGGTGGCGAGCTTCATGAGCACATGCACGACGCTCTCGGCCACCGTCGCGCTAGAAGATGAGGCGATGTTGATGAGGGTTTTCACGCAGGCTTCCTTGGTCTCCAGGTCCGGCACGTTGAGCATCGACAGAATAGCGGACACGCAGCCTTCCTGCACGAGTCGGAGCTGCCCCCCGCGCTCGTAGGAGAATCGACACAAGGCCATACTTGTGTGACGTCGTACTTCTTCATGCTGCGCTTTGGCGAGCTCGAGAAGAGCGATGAGAACACCCTCGTCGGCCATTTTACTCCCGAGGATCGACTCACACAAGAGGTTCAGGATGGAGGCAGCACAGAACCGCTTGACCTCCATATCCTCAAACACTGCCAGCTTGCTCAGCGCCAGCATACAGCCTTCAGCTACCATTTGCCGCTCGTGACCGGAAATCGTCGAGAAGTGGTAGATACTGAAAGCGCACTCCTGCTTCAGCCGGATCTCGCGACTCAGTCCGGCACTGAAGTCAAGGGCATCGGCACTTGGTTCCTGCTCATCGTCGTCATCGTCTTCCTCGTCTTTGCTCTTGCTGTGGCGACTCAAGGTCGAGTCACTACCGCCCGCGACGCTACTGAGCGAGCCGATGGTTCCGTCCATGTCGTTCAGGAGCGTCGTCGGCTTGCGAAAGCGGGACAAGTAGATCATGCCGTCTTCGTAGTTGCCACGCTGGCCGAAGAGATCCCCACTGTAGCCGCTGAAGACGTTATCTACTCTCGGCCCCTGACTTGGTGATGGAGTGGGTCGATTGCCTGCTGTGATGGACCGATTTCGTGGCGACTCGGTCACTGCCACGGAAGTGTGCCTTGCTGGCGGTGGAACGGGTGATGACACGGCGCCGCCGGAGCTGTTCATCATGTGCGTAGGGGATCCATGGCCATTGTTTTCATCGCGGGCTTCCTGTGGGATGATCTTCGTGTTGATGTGGCGGTACAGCGTTCGAACGAGGTCCTCTTTGGTGGTGTTGGTCTTCCAGAAGTTCCGTTGGCGGTGCAGCTTCCAGTGCTTCGCCAGCTCCTTAAGCTCTTCGAAACGAATTGGCGCCGCTGCTGGGTCACGTTGTCGCGGGAACAACTCGAACCGTGTCAGGTATTCACGAAGCACATCCAGCTCCTTGTCGCGCTCGAGTTCCTCCAACAAGTCCTTGGTGTGCCGTGCATTCTGGGACAGTCGATGGCTCATGACGTTGCCAGTTGAAGCCGCTACCCAACGTCACGCAACCTCAACTCACTTCCACGCTCGCAAGTGCTCTTCGGTAAAGCTGTGGCTCCCTCGTTCCGAGCCGGCTAGCTGTCCGTTTCGCAGGAGCCCGTCAATAGAGCTGGACGAGATGTTGCGCTGGACTTGTCGCCGCTAAATATTGCGTTCCTATTCTTGGGGTAGGATGAAGGTGCCTAGCTCTTTCGTGGAGTCAATGCCGTCGATCTGCGGCACACATTGAGGAGTTCCTCCCAGTCGTCAACTTTTGCACCATGGCGTTGAAGAGCTATCACCGCGAAACTCTGAACGGTACGGTGTCGACGTGTTCACAAGGTAGATCTTTGTGGTGTCTGACGCTCGACTCCTGTGTCCAGATAACTGGTATGAAGAGCGCGCAGCACCTTTGAATGGCGTGCTTCCTAGTGATGGAGTGGTAAGCGTGCTAGCTTTGCGGGCTTCACGCGATCGCCATCTCATCGGAATTCTTGTGCTGCAGAAAGAGTATGGGACGACAACAGGAACAGATTTCAGCGGGGCCCAGCCGACTATCCCGGTACGTTTGTAGGACAAGCTCTCATTTCGGATGACTGCGGCTCACGAGTCTTTCCTTGTCTTCCTCTGTACAACAGCGTCAAAAGCCACGAATGATCAGTGACGGTAACGTCGACGAGGCAATTCGCCAGACCGCTGGACTCGACTGGAGTCGTGGGTTTCGATCGGTGCTCCCTGTGCCAGACCCAGAGCCTGATCGAGGCTTGATCTCGACCCAGCATCGGGTGCACATCAACCACTTCGCGTCTTCGTCTCAACCTTCGTACACATCGACTGCTGGGGCCATGATCGCTGCAGGAGGAGCGGGAGGAAGAACTGTTGAGCGCGGCAAGGCCGCGTCCGGGGCGATGGGCGAGGTCTACAAAAGGAGCTCGGAGCCGCAACGAGACACCGTGGCGCAGCGCTCTTGGATGTACTCCACTGACCCGATGATTGTCGTCATGCAGAAGCGTGCTGCGCTTGAGGCGACCAAGTCGACGACGCCTCTAGAACTGCAGCAAAGAGACAACAAAACTGAGAACTACGGCCGACAGATCACCTCCATCACGAGTATTCGGCACCACCACAAAGGAGTCTTCGTTGACGACGAGCCAGGGTACGAGCAGTAAAACCAGTGTCAAGGGACAGCACGCCAGCTCCAGTCAGACAAAACCTGGCGCCAAAACGCAAGAGCAATTTAGCGATTCAGTTTCCATCCATTTTTCTAATTGCTTCGGTCAGTCCGAGGTCGACGGATCAATGTACTTGCTGCTCTCATGCTGCGCTTTGCGCCAAATGTACACCTTCCTTCTTCAGGTTATTGAGACTCACCGTCCTCAGCAAGGCACATGCGGTAACAGCTCTGTGAAGGGATGACAAAAGAGTGATACGCAGTCCGTCAGTACATGCACTCTGCTCGTGCTGGCAGCGACAAATCGTAGCAGCAAAACTTACCAAGAACTCTTCTTCCGTCATGTTGAGCAGGTCTTCATCATCGACGCCATCCAACCGCTTGGGCTGACCATTGACGGTGACCTCCACATCATTACTGCCCCCTTCGTCGTCTGAGCACCACTCCCACTCGACGTCTTCGAGCTCTTCCTCGTCCATGGCATCGCCGTTCATCTCGGCGTCCCAGCCTTGCTTGTCCACTTGTACCTGCACCTCTCCTTCGTGGTTCTCTTCGTTGTAGCGCTCCAGCTCGGCCATATACGCCCGCTTGAACGCTTCTTGCCGCTGCTCCTCTGTCATCTCACTCTGAGAGAGAGGGTCCACGCCCTGAATGCTAGTTTCCATGGGAATCGGCTTCTCCTCTGCAGCAACAGCAGCGGCCTGCAGGTGCTTTGCCGCCATGTGTCCACTGATAGAGCTGCCCTGCAGGAATTCCGGCAACGCGCGAGGGGCAGCGACCTTTTGGTTTGCAGCCTCCTCGTCCTCATTCCGCTCTCTACTCGCTAAATACTCGTCCTCCGCGTGGTCGTTCCCTGCAATGTCCACGATAATCTCTTGGTCTTGCGCGCCGAACGGGTACAAGTAGGACTGGCTGTTCTGATCATCTCCACGGTTGCCACCGCCGCCGCCACCGCCGCCTGTTCGGCCACCTCCACCAGCACCGTTACCAGCACGCGCGCTATTGCCTCCAATTCCTGCAGCTCGGTTGTCGCTCGGCAAATTACTCGGCAGTACGTGGCCTTCCTTCACAAAGTCGCCGATGCGACGCAGCACCTCGTAGACGCCTTCGTGCATGCCGTTCTGCTTGTTCATCTGGTCCTTAAACTTGCGCTGCAATTCCTGGATCCGCTGCAGGCGGTCGTTGTTGTCGCACTCCAGCAGCAGCTCGTTGCAGTGCCCGCATCGGAACTGATACTGCCCGGGCATGAGCAGCAGCTGCGCCTCCAGCGCCGTGTACTCGCGTCCGCACTCCGGGTCACTGCACTGGAAAGTCTGCCGCTCGATCTCCAGCTGCTCGCTGTCCTTGAGGTGCTCGTGCATCAGGTACAGCCGGTACTGCACCACGTCCACAAAGTACTTGTAGTCAATGTACCAGTACGACGTGGACGAGCTGCCGCCGAGCCGCTTGTCGTTCAGCACCTCCCTGTCCAGAGCAAATAGGAAATAGTAGTACTACTCGATGAGTATGATACTACTCCACACAACATGGCCTGCATGTAGTGGAAGGTAGGTCTCACTCGCAGACGAGGTTGTCCTGGTGCAGCTCGTTCATGATCTTGCGCACTTGGCGCGTCTGCATGTTCACGGCGTTCCCCATCTCGTCGTCCTGAGTACACAAATATAGTAATACAATTTAGAAAATAGTATACAGTGCACGTGTGAGGAGATGGAGGAACGGACCTTCATGAACTTTTCGCGGATCAAAGCGCTGAGCACGACGACGTGTTCGTCCGCGTAGAAGGCGCTGGGTGGAGAGAGGGCAGCGTTAGTGGAATCAGGTGGGAGAGGCAGGCAGAGGGCAGCAGGAGAGGACGCACCGCCCCACGAGCTTCACGAGCTTCTCCACGAGCCCCGCCATGCTGCCGCCGACTGTGAGACTGAAATTTAGTCCACAAATAATTGTGATTTTAAACTTTAGAAAAAGTCTAGAACCTAAAAGACTAGCTTTTAAGGTTTAGACTTTTGTTTTAAATACAACGATGTCCTGGCAATTGTTATGGATAAGATGGCCTTGGTAGTGCTTCTGCGAAGTCGAGCACAAGTTGCTCCTGCTACTCTTCAGTAGTCAAGCCGACCTCGACAGAAGTTGACTGTCGTGCTTCGGTCACACATGAAGTCGCGCGACGCCAGCGATGCCAGCCATGAAATCGGCCTGCTGCTGGTGATCGAATTGATGGGAAACAAGGTCGTTGGCACCACAATTGCTGGAGCAAACCCCAGTCTTGTCAGGAAAGATCCCCCACATGTCTTCTTCAAGTCCTGGAGAAGACCGTTAAGGAGAGAGCACGGGGCAGCCAGATAGGCTGCGTTCTGCCATTCCGCTGGTGGATTGTGCTATCCAAGTCTTCCGCTCAAATGGCCGATCCACTGAATTGCATCGCAATACACGATTTTGCTGTATGGCAATCCGCTGAACTGCCCCGTGAGATATTTAAAGCTGAGGGCATTAGAAGAAGACGTGTATTCAGTTATAAAGGAAAAGCGAGTGTAGCCCGACAAAAACTCCTAAACAAATTTCTTCGTCCATTCCGCAGCCGCATTGTCACTGTTTGCTAGCAGCTGAATGAACCGAAAGCGGCCAGCAACTCCGCTTGTTGCTCCTGGCTCATTTTCGAACAGTTTGATCGCCACGTCGGACTTGATAGCTTACTCATGGATCAATTCAGAGAACGATGCCGCCGAAGCTTCGATGAAGCAGCTTCGCAACAAGATTACCTCCGAGATGTGGGACGACTACAAGGTATACCTCGCTGGTAGAGACGGAAAGGTGGTAGTCTAGTACAACTGGATCGATGCTTTCCTAGTTCGGTATATAATGTTATAAAGGTGTCTGTCTTCTCTCAATCCGCTGGAATGACGCGCAGTACACTCCAGCGGGTCGGCCGATCCGCTGGGGCGCAAAATCCGCCCTCATTTCGCTAGAATTTCGGTCTGCAGTACGCACCCATAGTCTAGCCAGCCATAACGGTTGCAAAAGTAATTCGCGCCAGCAGCGACCGGCTCATTCACCCATACGCCGACTGAGATGTTTTACTACGCACATCCGAAGGAAGGACAGACGGCAGCGTGGCCAGCACAGCACGCTGGACAATACAGTCGTCACATGATCTTTTGCATCTACCGCAGAGGAGACCCGAGGGGATAGCCCTCGTGCACATGAGCCTCGAGTCGCGAGGCTCAGTTTTCTTTCTCATTCTCTCTTTTACCGTCAAAACAACAAATCAACTACCAGTCTCCTGCATCGCTGTGCTCCTTCCTAAGTAGCCTTCCATCAATAACGAGTTCTTCCGTCTGTAGACCATTGAGACAAGAGACCAGGTGGACCCCTTTTGGATTCATGTCCAACTTTTGGTTCCAGGCGGTTAGCCAGGGCGTGGCGGGGATCATCAAGACGTGTCGGAGTTTCCAGTCCGAGTACGTGAGTGCGTACGAGCCACGCGACCCCAAGGACCGCGAGAAATATTGGCTTGTGGCTACGGAAGAAGGGTGTGACAATGTCCGCGTGTGTCGCTACGACAAAGAGCAAGACGCTCGCGGCGTTTTCGACGAGATTTGGTGCTGTCGAATCCTCTACAACACTCACGGAGACGAAGTCCAATGCGCAGGATGGAACCCCATGGCCCACGCGACAATTCGACGCGTTATGACGGAGAAATATCTCACTGGTTAAACGAGTCCAACGTGTTGCTTGTAGTGCGCAGCTCTCGTTCATGAGACTTTCTTGCGTGATTCCACGGCTTTACCATTAAAAAAAAAGAAGCTTTTTCCTTTTACCTATTGCACCCCTGCTGGATTGATATCTCCTCGCTCATGCTATTAAGGATGAAGCTTGATATCGACGTACATGTAAGTGCTGCTTTGGATGGCGGCGAGGTTGAAGCTCGTGGCAAACAGCTCGCAGATGGCTACATTCTGATACGACCATCGAAATTCACTTGAAGAAAAATGTTCCTTAAGTACGAATGTGTCATTAATCAACCATTTTCTGAGAAGAACATGGCTGCACCGCGCGAGGACTCGGTCGCGGCCCTCGAGTGGCAGCAGCGGCACACGCAGGCGCTGCGGGACACGGCCGAGTCGCTGCAGATGGGGCGTGCCACGACGCACACGCTGAGCATGCAGGGGGAGCAGCTCGGACGCAGCGAGCGCGTGGTGGACGAGACGCAGGCGACCGTGGACATGTCGAGGCGCGTCCTCCGGGGGATGACGTGGTCCGGGTGGCTTTATAACAAACTCTCAACAGGGCCTCAACTTTCAGCCAATCAGGGGGCCTCGGAGGTATCCAAACAAACTTCAAATCTCATTCCAATGGTTGTTTACGTTTTCTTATTTTGTTGTTGTTGTATTTGCTGTGTAGATTGCAATGGGGTTTATTTGCCCCGACTGCAAAGTAATGTTCGAGTCTCCGGAACAATTGGGAATGCACTACGGGAGTGCTCATGAGAGACGGGGAGGAGATGCAGGAAGGTCCCCAACTTTTGGGGAGAATCGACCAAGCGGTGACCAGAACCGGCGACTGCAACTACAGAGTCAGGTTGTTGAGAAGTCTAGTGACGATATACACGACAGGTTTCTACGAGATTTGGCGCCCCAATTGGCGGAGCTGAAAGAGCAGTCGCTAGCGCTGGGCAGTGCGTTGGATACGCAGAATGAGCAGCTGGAAAGGCTGGACTCGAAGATTGGACGAGTGCACCACGACATGAAGAGAACTGGGATCCAGGCGAATAAACTTGCGGGAAAGAAAATCCTGGTGGTGTTTCGCTTCCGGTGTGCTTTTCAGGAGGTCAGCACGGGGAAATTCTTGCGGGATGTGGACGGAGAGGCGCTCCTGGGGTATGTGGAGTAGATAGCGCACACCATTTTTAGTGAGATGCCTAGACCAACTGATTGTCCGGTTACTCTAACGAAACGATGATGAATCGTGGTTTGTGTAGTGCTGATGTTGTGGTAGACGGGTGCACCTTCCGTGCGTACACGTTGGGCGACGACAGCGACGTATGGGGCTTCCAAAGCGAAAAGTCGAGTCATTTTCTTGGCATCAACCGATACGGAAACCTAAAAGTGCGAGGTGCGGATTTCAACTCGTACGAGCAGTTCCTCGTGGAATCCAAGCCGAGCACGCCGCTTTTCTGCCTATCCAGCTTCTTCGGGCTGGGTGGTTGGGTCGCTGCGAAAGGATCAGCGGACAGCAATAGTCTCGCCATCATTCGAGGCACACCCGAGAACAAGCCCCAAGCCGCCCACTTCAAAGTCGTGAACTTGGAGGACGGCATTAATATTGAGCCGAGGGATAAGTGAACTTATTTGGGTGATATTTGGCATTGACCGTGTGCAGCGAGTCTCACCTGGTAGATCTCAAAGAGAGTACATCTCACCGTTATTCATCTTCGGCGTAGGGCAAAACAAATCAGCATAAGGCATGCCAGGGTTAGAGTCGATCCGCTTGGTCCAAGATGCGTAGGGGCTGGGTGTAGCACTCTCGGGTCACTTGACGATTCTGAAGTCCCACCAACACCGTTACAGGTGTCCCTTGGTCTTGGCAGCATTGTTCTTGATGAAGCTCAATGGCCGAGAAAAGCGTTCTACTACTGCGAGTTCAATCAAGTCGGTCCAGGAGGCGGAGTTCGCGGTACGGAGCAGCATTGCGGTGAGAGAGGAGTACAAGGCGAAGCTGCGTGCGTTGCTCTCGATCATTGCCCCACATTCGTGGCGGGGTTCTTCACCTGAACAACCGAATTGCGAGCGTTCCAAGATATTTCCGAAACCCAAACAGAAGAAGAAGGCAAAGCGTGTCGGGCTCGACGCTCTCGAGATTCCAGAGGGCAAGGAAATCTACGTACTTGGGGATTTACTTTTGCTAGCTCGAGCGGCTTCGGTGGATGTCGTCGAGAATATCCAAGCGTGGAGGGAAGTTGTCCATGGGGGAATGCCGCGGCCCTACGTCTACGACAACTCGAATTACCTGTTGGGTATGTGCGAAGACCTCGATTTTCTGGATCAAGGTGGCGACTTGGTGGAGTGGCTTGGATTCCGTCTTGTGCGCAACCCGTTCATCGTCGACAGGGCTATTGATGATGTTGTGAGTTCCCGACTCGCAATGAGTGTTCATGAGGATCGTTCGCTTAAATACTGGAGCTCTGCTAGCTGGCGTCGGAATACGAAGCTTACCAGTACGCAAGGTATTCTCCCAAACCCGTCAAAGCCGCCTGCCTTCGAGCCAGATCCAGTATCTAAGACTCGATGGAAGGAACATCCACCGCCTCAGCCTCTTGTGAAGCCTTTGGCTAGTATTAGCCCTGAAGATGATGTCGTGGATGGATCGCGTATTGCTGCTGCTCAGGAGGTACTGATGGATGAAGAAAGTTTTCACGGTCGCCTGCTAGCACTCAAGGCAGCCCAAGAGTACCTGAACCGAGGCCCCTCAACTTTTGAGCGTGGTACCATCAATAACGCTACGGAACCGCCAGCCGTGTACGATGCTATTGCAATGTTGAACTCGAAACTAAAGTGCGTCCCTAATGTTTCTATGACTCGGTCATTTGTGAGCAAAGTTTGGGGAATCTGACAATGAAGAACCGTTTGACCTTGTTGTATTTAGGACAGTAGAATACCGATCAGCTCTGCTTCGTCGGGAGTGTGCGCAGGTGGAGCGTACAGTTCGAGACTTGAGGAACCAGGTTGGTATTCATCTGGTGTCAGTTTGATATCACACTTGGTGGAATTTATAACGCGCGTGGAACTTGTAAGACGAACTGGACAGCGCTTCGCCGTGACTGCGATCGCACAAAGCACCATCGTGTCTGGTACGACGCGCGCTTCAGCTTTCCATTTCACTACGAACGAGGAAAACTTCGTTCTCGACTCATGCTTTTACTTTGTAGGCACTGCCGTGATATGTACCGACAAGAAGCACTCAAGTTTTATGCCAAACTGGTAGATAAATTGGAGCATTGCCTTGAAGTGCTAAACGGTGAGGAGAATCGCTTCAGTGGGGAATCGGACACGTGCAAGGCTCGGATGAGTGAGTTGAGGGTGGAGAAGGTAGTTCTTACACTCCACAGCTTTTTGTGCAAGCTTGCAGCTAACTTGATGATTCCTTACACTCGAGCAGGATAAACAACGAGTGGCTAGACACAAGAAGAAAAAAGAGGAAGAAGAAGCGGCAAGGCGTGGAGGAATTCACATAAAGACTGAAGAGCGAAGTTCCAAGTTGCGGCCGAAGAAAATGATCCCACACAAATGTCCTCAGACCGACCCAGAGCCTGTTGCTGTGGGTCCGGAGGAGATAAATACGACCACCTACGAGAACTTCGCAGCGAACATTGAGAATGATATTCGCGTGATCGTAAAGAGGAAGTCGAGTATTCGTGAAACAAACCGCGCGAACCCTGGGACTACGGATCGTCAGCTGGAAGAGAAGCGTCAAACATCATTGTATCTGAAACGAGCGCGCCTTGACCACCAATCTCGCGCTGCAAAGGAACACGCGCGAGTGTTAGATAGCAGGCGAGCCGAAAATGTGGCTATGAAATGGGAAGATGCCTTGTCTCGGGCAACAGAGCGTGAAGCGAAGCGAAGAGCGCGATTGAAGGCGCAAAAAGAAATGATGGATCGGGTAGCCTCCTGTGCCATGTTCAAGTGCATCCATTACATGAACGGGAAGCAGTTTTTGGTATCTGTGTACACAAGCAACGCTCGTGGATACGATTTGGAGGGGCTTCGTGTCGTGGCGTACGACCCCAGCTCGTCAGCGGCATTCACAATGGTCATGACACTTCGAGAGTTCAATTCGCTTGGGTACGGGCGCACGAGTGAAGGCTTGGGGGCATTCTGCAGGTGGTTGTGCTTGCTGTACGAAAAGCGGCGTCGGCAATTTCGCCTCGTTTGGTCTGGAGCGCCATGTCCTGCCCCTCTCCGGGTGCGTGAACACGACCGATCACTTGTCTGCGTCCATAAAGAAGGTGTCCGAATGCGTCGTGCACGTGCAGATAGCTATTCTCTCGTGGCAGTGTATCTGAGGACGGATAATCAGTCGATCGTGCGCTTTGTGGTGGGCTCATGGCACGACGAAGACTTCTTACTTACGGAGCATGCCGTTGCAGCTCATCGACTTGTAATAGGCAGCGATCTGGATGTCCAGTGGGGGTCGGCAGGGCAGGCAACCATCGTATGGAAGCACCACGCCGACAATTTCAAATCTGAGGAACAGCGCCAAGATAATGCGGCTGCTACCTCGAGTGGCGTCCTTAGGCAGCGGATTTATTCGAGCGAAGTGGTTGTGAATCGAGTAAAGTATGCTGTTCACATGTACGACACAAGTGAGACGGAGTATACTGTGGAGCTGATCCCCAAACCCAGCAAAGGTGAACCTGTACACGATGCAATTCACCCTTCGGCAAGCAAACTGGCACTCTACAAGCGCCAAGTGAACCCGTACAATGTGCATCTTTCATCCTCGAATTTTGCAGATCTGATGTCGTTGATCCGCTTCGAACAGACCCCCGTACGAGATAATAGTGAGGAGCCTCATTCCAAGTGGAAGGCAACGATATCGCCGAAATGGGCGGGCAAGCTTGCCAACTACGTTCGTGTGCTGCGTCTCGCGAAGTACGCGAGTAAGATCGGCGGCGTGTTCTGTTTCATTGCGGTGTCCATTGTCCAGCAGAAGTCCGAGTTTCGAGCCCATTTGCTGCTCGAAGTCACGTGGTTGGGCCCCACGCTGTCGTCATCTTTCTCACTGGGTGGTGTGCCAACACGACAGTCCCTACGTATCGCGCTGTTGGAGTACCTTCGCTGCGTTAATGCCTCGCGTCGCTTTGCTGTGGGGCTAACGTATGGACGCAACGAAAGCGAAGGTGACGAGGAGTGTCCTTCGTGTTTAGCGTACACCGAAGCGCGTACCAAGTTGTACGAGCCTGATCTCGCCCTCGTACCCGAGGTAGCATCCGATACCTCGTCAAGGTGCTCCACTTGCGCCATGATTCAAACGCGACGGCTACACGCAATCCAAGAGCTCATCGAGCACGCAGGCGCTATAGCGCCGGAATCACTGGAACTCATTTACCACGGATACTGCGGAGTTTGTGCAGCGCTAGCTCCACCGATTGTGCTCGTTCTTGGATCAGTGTCGTCTTCCATGTGGTTGTTACCGCTACTGGAGCATTATTTTGCGTCCTTCGACTGCAGCAAGAACAGTTTCCTGTGCTTTGTTGACGGAGGTGAAGGGCATTCGATTGCCGACGAGCTCGGTTTCCACGTGCGAGACACTTTTCTGCAGACCTTAGCACGGGACCAGGTCGTCGTACTCTTTGCTGCCGACTGTGGTGCGACGGTGGCGAGTGCGAACGTATTCGTGCACGAGCTTCACTGGTGGCTGTATCCAGAGCACCACGAGCTTCCATGTCACGTGGCGTACATCGTAGGCGACAACAATGGTGTTAACACTTTTGGAGAGACTGACGCTTGAGACTTCGACCTTCTAGAAGCTGTACGGGCTTTCAACCACGCCGCTTGTCAAATAGCCGAGCTCGATCCTGTTCAGCTAGACGACGGGGGCGAGGAAGAGAGTGACCATGCGTCAGATTTTGACGCTTATCTTGTATCTGAGGCGGTTCTGGTTGAGGCTACGCGGGTTCTGCTCCACCCTGACTACGCGTGGCAGAAACCTCGGCAAATTGTCGGAGCCTCGAGCTGGAGCTCCGCCTGCAGCTTTTTGTTGGATCCTGCTCAGCTAAGCGCTCATTTACAGCAGCTCAACCCGCTGCAGCTGAACGCAGCGACTACAGAGGTTGTGGACGCGTATTTTGCTCACGCGAAGTGGCCCCGTGACTACCCAGACGTCCGCTCCAGTTTCTATGGGTTACTATCTTTCATGATGCACGTACAGCATGTGCGTCATATCCTTGCTTTGAGAAGTGGTTATCTCCAGAGCTCACGGATTCGGCATCATACCGATGAAGGCGAGACTGCAGCTGAACAGGAGCAGCTTGCGAAGAACACCAGCGTCATTGATTGCTCGCAGCTCAAACACGTGACGGAGACGACTTCGTACTGATATGAAAAGTTAAGGATCATTTCTAGTTCTAAGGTTGAAAAGGTTGTCCTGGTGATGAATGACGCCGCTCTTTGAATCAAATCGCGCGATTTTCCTTTGGCTTCCGGAGCTACGAAGTAGATTGCAACTGAGGAGCTAAGGGATAATTAAAAAATGTTTTGGATTCGTGTGCGGTCCCAATGGCATTCCTAGCAGCTACTGGTGTTTTTTTTTTTTTCATTCAGTGGTGCGCGATCAAAGTTCACATTCGCGCCGACGTTACCAGATAAAGTGGTGGTGATCAGCTTCATCGCCTTGGTCGACCTTATTGTCGTCCTCGGCGTGCTTGATCTGACGCGCTGGCTGCGATCGCCACATGACCTGCCTCCCCTTCCGCTTCTTGGGCGCCTGCATACTCCTCTCCATCGACTTCTTCATGCGCTCTTCGTACATTTTCTGCTGCTGCGCAATTCGCTCCTGTCGAACCCGTTCGCGACGCTCCTTTTCCTTCTCCTTCTCAGCTTTCGCCACGTAGTCCTCGGGCATTTGCTCAATTGCACTCAGCAGGTCTTCGAGACGAGCCTCCAGGTCCGTGAGCATGTACAGCGTCGAGGAGTTCGTCTCGGCCTCGAAGCCGCAGCGCTTGTACACTTCGAGCACTCGGTCCTGCAGTTCCTTCAGCATACGCTCCTGCGCATTTTCCCCAGTGCCGCCCTGAGACCTCAGTCTCAGCTGACTCGCTTTGCTCTCCTCCGTCCCGATCTGCTGCTGCAAGCCATCGACGTTCGTCTTGAGAGCCTGCGTCTTGCGGTCCATGGTCTTCTTCGTCTCGCGGTAGTTTTGCTTGAGCTCTTCCAGCGTTTGCTCGGTCTCTTGGCTGTTCTGGATCAGGAAGAGGTTGCTCTCCTCCAGCGCCGTGAAGATGTCCAGCAGCTGCTGCGGATTCTGGAAGTACATGGGGATCTCCTCCGCACTGCTGGTGAGCGGCATGCTGTCCACATTGGGCATCGCTGGTACGATGATCTCCTTCACCTTGACGGCTTTGTCGGGCTTCTTCTTGCCGTTCTTCGAGTCCGGACGCTCCTTCTCCGCGCGCTCGCGCTCTTCGATCTCGGCGAGAGCTTTGGCCTTCTGCCCTTCCCACTCCCGCAGAATCTTGTCCTTGCGCTTCTGAAGGCGCGCCATTTGCCGAGCTCGCTTCTTGTCGCGCTGCTCGACCTCGTACTCTTGAGGCGTGAGCTCGTCCAGGAAGGCCTTGTACTGGAGACAGTCTTGGAGCTGCTCGCTGAGCTTCGACATGTCGCTCTGCACGAGCTGGATCTGCTGGTTCAGTTTCTTGATCTCCTGCACCTTGTCCGCTTTGGCCTTCGTCTCCTTCTCGGCGCGCTTGATCGCCTCGTGCGCTTTCTTGTCGTTCTCCTTGAGAAATGTATCGAACCGCACGGCGTCCTCTTCGAGCATGAGCTCGCTCTTCTTCAGCGCTTCCTCCTTCAGCTGCGCCTTCTCCTCGAGCTTGCGGATCTCCTCGCGCTTCGTGTCCAGCGACATCTGCACGAGGAACATCTCGCGCTTCTTGGCAATGAAGTCGGCCATGTTTTCTTTCTCGCGGAGCCGATCGTTGGAAATGGTAGCGGTCGCCGCGGCCACGAGGCCTCGCGTTTGGCGAGACTGGGACGCCGAGTAGTTATCCACGCCACTCGGCTACAAAAAAGAATACACACACACAAGCATGAATGACTGAGATCGGGAGCACTGCGTTTCAATGAACGCTGTTGTCACGGCAGCCTCACCGCCTCGTCAGCGCGAAAGCGACGAATATTGCCGATCTTGGACGAGGCCGTGGTCTTCTCGTAGATCTTGAGCCGTGAATTCCTACTCTTCTCCTGTATGAAAAAAAAAAGTTATCATCCATGAGACTCCGTTTGCAATCCACAAAAATGACTAGTCCAGCTGGACGTACTTCTTCCTTCCGCTGCCTCTCCGTCTCCCGCATACGGAAAACCTCCTCATCGGATGGAAGCGTGAAGGGATTCGCCTCGGCCGTCGAGTGCTCTACTCCGCGCAAGGCACGAAATCAATGTTAGCAACACAGCAAAATGAACTACTCGAGCGGGGAAGATCGTACCGGAAATGGTTCGATCCCGCTGCATCGTAGACAAAAGCGAGTGCAGACTCGTCCACGACTAGCGCGCTGGCTGGAGTCCGTTCTCGCGGCGTCGGGTTATTTGCGGTCTTACGGACTCTCTCCATGTCATTCCTCTAACTGCTCGAAACGTCTGGAAAAAATAAAAACCCTCACTTGGTTGGGGTCTATGAACGACAAGGAAGAGAGCATCATGGTGGAATCTGCAGATGAAGTTCTTCTGACTGAAGCGACCCCGCCCTCGCACATTGTTGAGACGGAGACGCCATGCTCAAGCCACCCTGAAGCTCCACTGGTTTTCCATTGCCGGCCGGATTTGAGTGGCCGCAGCCTGCTCTTCCAAGACAGAAATGCCAGAGCTGCCGGTGCAAGAAGTGGCCAGCGCCAAATTGCGCCCGTGCAGCTTCTGACGATGGACGGACGGTCAAAGTTGGGGTGGTCCGTGGCGGGACATCCCTCCATTCCAAGCCCCGAGTCCCCTTTCTATCCTGGACAAGACGAGGACAAACTGGCGCGAGTAAAACAACGCTTTGGTCACCACCGCCCATGCACCCAAGTAAATATTGCTCTAACTCGCAACAACTGGATGTCAGTAGCTTTTGGTGACGACAAACCCGCTAATCGACCCGTGTAGCGAAATCCGCCTTCGACGAATGCAGGCAAGTACAAATAGCGGGCAGGAAGCGCGAACAACTGGACGTCAATAACTGTTATCGTTCATTCTTCTGTACTTGCAGCTCACGATTGCTGTCGCCGCAGGAGCAAACTTGCTACTCACGGTCGCTTTGCTTTGTCCCGCCGACACAGGTTTGAGGAGCAGCGTGGTTATAAGCGAGATACATAGCCCCACCTGAGCTCACATAGTGTTTGTGTGTGTTTAACCACCACCGTTAGATGGATGGTATCACGTTGACGCGTATCAGTCTCCGAGAGGACTGGAAAATGTTGCGCGTGTGGTCGCAGTGCGCCCCGCTCTCCTAGTCCTCGCCATGCTCAGCAACGGGCTCTTGGTCGCCGCCACCTACTTCAGAGTCGATGCGCTGCTGACGGTCTACATCTCCGGTACGAATCCACACCGCTGCGGACACCCAAGTTTTTTTTCCCCCTTCATCGTCTCTCACTTTGCCAACTGGTCTTCGCATTGAGAATATATAGCAATGGCGATTGTAGACGTGTGGTCGCTAGTGTCGCTGCTGCCCCACGCGCTCTTCCTGGTGCGCTTCCTCTTCGACGTGCTGCTCGTCGGCGTCGCACTGGAAGTGCGGACTCACTTGGTACGTACATACCAGTACCCCCTTGCATTTAGACCGGACGGACCCAGCAGCTCACACTCGCAAACTTCACCGCTTGCCACAGGAGCACGCGTGGTTTCTGACCAGCTTCCACCGCCTCCGCGCGTGATTGAAGCCCGACTGCAGTCGTTCTCCATAACCTTTCGACCCCCCAAAGTAATTTCCGATGCACTTGTGTCTCTGCTCACGATCTCGCCAGTGCATTGATGCTCCCGCCCTCCTTCAACCCGTAAAAGTGTATATCGGCTGTGCCCGCAATCGAACAAGATCGCGTGGGCTTTGCACCAGCTCGTTCAATTGAGCCCGTCGTCAGCATGTTGCAAAAGTCCCATCGACCAGCTTGGCTTTTGCAAGTTGCAGGCCACAATCGACCCGCCACCGAAATGGCAGTGGATTTTTCGGGGCGGAACGTCGCGCCATGCACAAAGGAGAAGTGAGCGCCATCGCTCGCTTGACAGCGCCGGCTACGCTGGTGATCGCCGTCTCGCAGTTCCCGCTCGCCATCTGGCTGCACTCTGCGTGTACCCATCCGAAATCGCTTACTGTGCCGAGCTCAAGGTGGAGACTCCACCGCAGCCTCAGACACGCCCCGTTTGGGCGCCGCCGCCATGGCGATCGACACGCCGGATCTCTCTGAGTCTCCAGCACTCGGTCTCCGCTGGACAATGACCAAAAGTTCCGTCCTGCCGTCGCGTCGTCGCTCTCCATTGGATAAGAACACACATGCATGCACTAGTATTAGCAGATACCATTATGCCAGCCTAGAATTGCTCGGTAATACATGCAACAGGCATGTACATGATGGTGCAGCAATGGTAGGATTTACAGTGTCCTGAGCCTGCGACGTGTGCAGTCTTGGTTGCCATTGTCGGGGGGAGAGAGGCGTGCCGCCTTTTCCACCAATGCCAGCGTGCATGGGCTAGGGGTTCTCCGCCCTTGGTGCACCCTCTTACTTTCCCCTATGTCAATTTGCTATCTTAACGTCAAATCCGGCGCTCGGATTGGGCATTTTTGCAACCTCCCCGGTTCGTAACGGCCACCGGGGGGGGGGGTAAAACGAGCGGGTAGGCGGTTCTTAACCCCCCGGACGTCACAACCAAACCACCCGGCCGGTGCACAATACGCAGTCTGTGACTTGTTCAGTCGCTCTTCCTTCCCCCTCTCGTCGACGGACGTCCAGTGCACTGGCGTTGGAGGAATGTTCGCCGCGTCCCCGCCGCCGCCGGACGCCGCCGCGCCCCTGACCAACGAGGAGCTGCTCGCGCACCAGCTCGAGCTGCACCAGAAGATCCAGCAGCAGATGCAGATGCAGATGGAGATGAGCATGCAGCTCGGCGCGCGCCAGTCGCTCACGGCGTCGCTGGCCAAGGTGGAGCCGGACCTGGGCGACAACGTGTTCGACATGCTGGACGACCTCATCATGATCCCGTCGGGGGCCGTGGCGCCCGAGCGCGGCTCGCTGTCCAAGCAGGCGCGCGAGGAGACCATGGACGACGACGACGACGACGCGCCCGCGCTGGGCTCCGGCAGCGTGAGCGGCGGCCGCGACAGCCTCGCGGACATCCTCGAGAGCCTGGATATGGACCTGGACGACGACCTGAACGACGACACGCTGTCCTCCGGCAGCGAGCGCGCGCGCAGCGCCAGCGACTCGCTGGACGAGGGCGACCTGGACGACCTGGAGGACCTGGAGAACGCGGACCTGGACCTGCATCTGGGCGCGCAGGGCCAGGACGTGGACAAGGACGAGGACGACGACGACCGGAGCGACCCCAACGAACACGCTCCGGCCGAGGAGGAGTTTGTCCACCTGAGGCGCTCGTCGCTCGACCTGCTGGCCTCCATGAGCGGGAGCACGTCGAGCATGTCGAACAACGCGACCAGCAACAGGTGCACGCTGCTCTGGGAGGGCGGCCTGCTGGGACTGAGGCTGCGCCACTCGCAGTCGAGGATGATGCCGGCGGTGTCCAAGATCACGGGCAAGAGCTCGATTTTCGGCATTCACCTCGTGGACGTGGGCGATCTGCTCGTGCGCATTGGGGAGCGCGCGACCCGCGACATGGAGTTCCTGGAGGCGATTAACTACCTCAAAGAGGTGCCCAAGCCCTGCAAGTTGGTGTTCAGGAGGCTGATGGCGGACCCGATGGCGGTGAAGCCCGTGCAGCCCAAGGTCAAGAGTGCCATTGGCTTGAAGCTGGCAGCCAAGTTCGACGAGCTGACGGCAGCGGAGAATGAGAAATTCCCGCCGCAACCCGCGGTCAAGTTGGAGGCCAAGTACGAGATTAAGTGGATCGATGGGCCGCTGGGCATTAGTCTCATTGCGAGCAAGGACGTGCCGTACCCACTTGTGACGCGAATTACGGGAAAGAACCGCTCGCCGCAGGTGCAGGACGTGCAGCCAGGCCACTACCTCGTGCAGATCGGCAGCTACAGCACCGCGGACGGCAACTTTAACACGGCGATTAAGTTCCTGCAAAAGGTGCAGAAGCCGGTATCACTGTACTTTTGCCCAGGCAACAAGAAGGTTTCTGCGCGCCCGGAACCAACCGACGAAGAGTACGACCACATTTGGGAGAAGAAGCAGCCGCTGTGCTTCACGGTACGACCGAATTCTGCGGGCCACATGATCGTCGCTGACTTGGGCAGCGCCAAGTCCATCAAAGTGAAGATTAAGGGCGCCCCAAACAATGTGGCAGCGTTTGTGAGCTCAGGAGACCGCATCATGTGGATTAATGACGAGAGTGTCAAGGACCTGACCTTCCACGAGTCCCTGCTAAAGTTGCGCACAGCCAAGCGTCCTCTAATAATTCGGTTCAAGAAGGGCTCCCCGGAAGACGCGATCGCAGCTTTGTCTTCTTCAGGGGTTCATTCGGCGTCCAAGTTTACGGCTTCGACGTCGTCACTGGCATCCTCATCAACGTCAGTATCTTCGTCAGCATCCACATCTTCAACGTCTTCATCTCCCCCGTCATCGTCGTCCTCTGCGAGTGAGAACTCGACGCCTGCAGCCGCACCGTCACCCCCGAAGGCTGTGCAGCCCCCGCCAACTCCAGCACTTCCCACACCGCGAAGTTTCATTAATCCGCTCAAGAAGATGAGCATAGCTCTCAATCACGCGAAGGAAAACGCTAATAGTGCTACCAACGCGAAAGCGCAGAATGACCACAGGAAGCACCAGGACAGGCAGACACACTCGTCACAACAACAGCAACAGCAGCAGCATGTCTCGCAGTCACAGCAGCATGCTCCTATGGAAGCTGCACCAAGTAAATACCGAGGTCATGCTGACCAGGAAGCCAAGCGGTCGGCGCATGACGCAAGGCAACCGAACGGCTCGTCATCTAATGCATCACGCGTCTCGCCACACGGGTCAAGAGGAGGACACCACCACGCGGCTGCGCCTATAATGCTCACCAGCAAGGACCCTTCTCCTCGGACTATGAACAGTCCGGACCACGGCAGCGCACACCGGAACGACATGAGCCACCGTATCGCGGACACACAAAACAAGCTTCGCAACCTGGAACATGGGCTGCGTAAGTCTCCGTTGGCGAAGTCCTCTAGCGATCCGATTGACGACACACCGCTGAAGCCGCTGTCACGGAGTGGTCATCGTCATGGCTCCGCGCCTCAAACGGCCACCACCAGCGAGGCTAGTCGATCCAAGGAGAAAGAGCTGGAGACGGACAGCGATGTGTACGAGGTGGTATGGCCGGAGGGTACGGCACTTGGTCTGACACTGCGGGTGCATCCGACGACGAGATTCCCGGTGGTGGCCCGTGTGACTGGCACGAGCAACCTCAAGAACATTGAGCACGTGTCGCCTGGTGACATCCTTTTCGCCGCCAACAACATGAATATTGTGCCGCAGCCCAAGTTCAAGCAAACGCTCGAGAACTTGTCGCGGCTGCCGAAACCAGCAGTACTGCGCTTCCGGCGTGCGTCGGCCGCGGCATATGCTTCCCTGCGAAATGATGAATCGGATCAAGCGCTGCCGCGCGGACCGTCGCTGAAGGACCGCGAGTACGAGCTCATTTGGCGGGAGAATGCCAACCTTGGACTCGTGTTTAGCTCGGATAATGACGTACCAAAGGTGACAAAGGTGGATCTGGATTCGGGTGGTCCCATGCTGCACAAGGTGTCGGTAGGAGACGTGCTGACTTGGATCGGGCCTATGGAGATTAGCGGCTCGACCTTCCACTCGTCGATGGCGACACTGCGCGCCGTTAAGCGGCCTGTCGTGCTGCGCTTTTTCAAACGTGGAACATGATGGTGAGCAGCCCACGCCACCATACGAAGTCGTAGCTGAACGGGAAAGTTGGACACGAATCGTTAGTAGTTAAATACGGAGGGGGGAAATCGCGCAGCAACGGACACAGGATCGTGTAAGCTCTCGGTGTTAGAAGACGGGGCCTCGACCCGCCCCGCAAGAAATGTCTTTTTGGTCAGTGTCATCATCCATCGATCGTGTTGTAGTATTCACTTTGTCTTCCTTCAATCCAACATGCAACGTACAAATCGAAATGTAATAATTAGGCGTGTGCTTACTGTATGGCTCCCTCTTCTCACGCTCGCTACCTTCACTAAGTCCTGGCACGGCGCTGCATTCAAAACATGGCGCCGCCAGGTGACGAGGAGGAGTTGAAGCTCTCGAACTTGGCGGCCAGCGCCTGCTTCTTGGTGAGAATCTCATTCCGCGAGTTCTTAAGGTCCGTGGACACGTCCGTGACATTGATGGCGTCCATAAAGTTGGCCAGCAGCGGCGCCTTGACGTTTGAAGACGGCACACTAACGCCCGCGGTCCCTGACGGCGACAAAAAGTCCTCAATCGCGAACGCGTAGTGGTGCGCGATCGCGAAGCCCAGCATTTCCACGCAGATGACGAAGTCGTTGAGCGCCGAGGCAATTTTCTGCGCGTCCCAGCAGTCCGGACAGCCGATGTGCCACTTCTCCGAGATGACCCCGACACTCACGAGCATGCTGATCATGATGGACTGCCAGTAGGTGAAGAAAATGATGGCCTTGATGGCCAGGAACTTGGGCCACGGCCGCATGGGCTGCAGCTCTTCGTGTGCGCCATGGAAGAAGATGAGCAGGCAGTAGAGCGCCCACGTCTGCGACGCGCTGAGGATGAAGCACACGTAGCCGTAGCTCACCAACGGGTTCATGAGCTCCCCCTCCCCGTAGACCCCGGCCAGGCTCGTGATGAGCATGACGATGCTCATGAGCAGCTTGATGGGGATGTACTGCAGGATGCCGATGGTGGTTTGGCGCAGGAACTTGCCCCCCATGGACCAGGGCTGCACGCAGCAGAAGGGGAACACGTGCGTCATCTGCGGCTTGGAGCGCATGGTGCTGGCCAGCACGGACTGGCCGCCCAGGTACTCGACCAGGAAGCAGTGGAAGGAGTAGAGCGCGAAGGCCTCGTACAGGTCGCGCACGGTCTCGAACAGCAGCTTGGACTCGTTGAACACGAGCGCCATGTAGGACGTGAGCGCGTAGATGGGGACCATCATGAGGATGCGGATCACGTGCTTGCGGATGCCCGGCGACGGGTTGTACAGCAGGTGCGTCCAGATGAGCCACCCGGACAGCACGATGGCCAGCAGCGTGAAGGCGCCCGAGATGGCGTACGCCAGCGTCTGCAGCTGCATGGCGAGGGCGGCGACTGCAGCAAGGGAGAGAGCTCTCTCTTCCTGGTTTATCTCCTCGCGCACTGCTGGGGATATTTTGTAGGCATCGGGTTTGAGAGGGAATACGTGGACCACGCAGCGAATACGTGGACCACGTGGTTTTTGTGTACCCATTTCCAGAGGGGCTGTGGCGCCAACGCATTTTGGGCGCCACAGGACATTCACTCCGCGCGCAGCCATGACGGAGGACAAGGCGACGGTCAAGACGGAGGTCAAGACGGAGAACGGCGCGGCGGCGGCCCCCGCCCCCAACGCGCCGCGCCTCAACGCGGTCATGTTCTTCCGGCGGCTCAACCGCCTCTACAGCTCCTGGAAGGTAGGCCGCTCTACCTCGCCCTACCCATGTTTGCACTACTAACCGGGGGGGGGGGGGGGCGCGGGGGGGCGGCGGGCGGGG